>JAHWFP010108311.1:0-11838 GCA_023313725.1 Lithobius niger
ACGTAAAAAGTCGTCATTAACACCGATTAACCTCAAGCTGAAACTCCACGTACACCAGGGAAACCGGGGGCGTTACAAGCACCTAAGCCGTCGTAGCGTCCGCCGTTTCACCTTGTTTATAATGTCGTGAGTTCTTGTTTCCTCTATTTTCCCATCGAGGGATCGATATTCCGATGGCTGCAAATCGTTTAGCGTTAGCGTTCCTTATTATTTCTAGTTTTTCTGGGTGTGTCCTGCAGTTTCTACTCAGGTGTAATTGGCCGTAGCAGCGGAAACAGGAACGGGTTTCCTTGTTAGTTGTGTTAGTGGCATCTGCCCTGGCATTGTTGGCGGTTTCGTGCAGTTTCAAATTCCTAATTTCTTTCTTGCTTAGTTCCAGTTCGTGCAACTCTTTTGTTAGATCTACTGATGAGTTTGTTGTTTTTTTATCGAGTGGTAGCGGTGCCTTGGGGGTGGTAGCACTTGATGTAAGCTTGTAATTTTTCAAAAAAGATTGTTACATTTCGTACTGTGAAACTCCATTATAAACTAACAAAGTCACCAGAAAAATGCACACTTTCACAACAGAAGACGCTCACACTGTCTAGCAAATTTTCGATAGTTAACTACTATCTTGTCAGTTTGGACTCCCTGTTGACTTCACCGTTATCGTTTGCTCGTTCGTTGCCATGCTCCAAACTTGGTGCGTTGCATAGCCTCCCGATTTTTTGCAGGCCCGCCGCGCGAGTTGCGTAGCCTCTCGATCTGTGCAGGCCGATCCGGCGAGCTTGCCATGTGTAGTCCCCACTTTCTACACAACTGCCTGGAATGTTCCCAGCCGATCAGATGTGAAACTTTCGGGTAGGAGGGGCCTTGAACGTTCATAAGTGGAATTCCTTTGGCTTCATGTTGACCAATAGCAATGGATTCGAGGCACCGGAGGTGTCTGTCTCGTGCCATGTTGGACTTTATCAATGTACTAGTGTCATGCCACCTGATATTGTGCTTTGTCTCCATGCAATGCACTGCGATGCATTATCTTTGACTGCATTCCGAACATTTCCCATGTGTTGTGCAAGCCTCGTTCTCACTCCTTTCTTGTCTCCCCAATGTACACAGCATCACAGTCATTGCATGGAATTCTATGCACTCCCTCGTTGGTGTTATCAACAGACCCCATAGGTTTCTCATCCTTGGATTTTTGCGTCTCACGTCCTTGTGGGACTGCCTTCTTCTTTCGATGAACAATTCTCTTACGAAGTCCGTCTACGTTCTTCAAGTAGGTCTTGAAGCCGTGCTGCCTCAGGATGTTTTGCACTGGGCCAGTCATTCCTTCCAGGTAAGTCAGCTTCACTCTCGGGGTTCCTTCATAGATTTTCAACTCATTTAACACATTCTCGTCTTCTCGGGGGCTTCTCTTCTTCTTTTTTCTCATTTGCAACTGTCAAAACCGCCTTCTTTCGTAGCCGATTTAAAAGACTCGCTGGGTAGTCCAGCTCCAAGAACCTTCCTTTAGCAGCTTCCAAGTGAGGTTTTGCGAGATCGAGGCTACTCGAGTTTCACACTAGCCTAACAAGCTCGTTCTGAGCAATAGCGCGCAATTGCTCCTTCGGGTGTCCCAAGTAGTATGGTATGGCACGCCTAGTTGCCATGGGCTTAATGTAGGGGGAGAACATCACTTTCCCTCCACCAGTCCTGTATATTCACATCCAAGAAGGGGAGTGCTCCATTTTCTTCTTCCTCCACCGTGAAGCTGATCCCTCTCCTCCAGTTGTTAACTTTATTCAATCCACTCTGCAACTCCCTCTTCCCAACCACAGCGAACACGTCGTGAACAAACCTTTTCCACATTCGTACACTCACACTCGATCTCAGAACCATTTCGTCAAGGTGCTGCATCACCATCTTCGCAATTATTGGCGAGCTAGAGTAGCCCATAGGGGCTCCTCCATCTTGCCAATAAGTCTTCCCTCCAAACTCAATGTAAAAAGAAGCAAGCAGAACCTTCAGCAGCGCACGATCTTTCTTGAACTCACTCCTTGGAACACCCCTCCTCTTCCTCGAAAGTGCCAGCATCTCCAATATGAGGCGGTGTGAGAGACTCGGGAACAATTTCACGACCTCAAAAGACACCATCATCTCATCCTCTCCAAGCTCCAGATGTTCGAGCTCATCCAGCAAATCACTAGTCTTACGAAGCCGACTCTCACCCCGCATATACTTCTTGAGCCTCTCAGCCACTTCCCAGTCCAACTTCTGTGCCATTCCTCTCTTGGCTGAAGTAATCAGCCGAAGGGGCATGCCGTCTTATGAGTCTTCACCTGGGCAAAATTTGTGGGGAGTCGCTGAGGGGCTGTGGGAGATAACCTCTGGACCTCTTCTGCACTCAGATGTCCCTCATCCATTAAACGCTCAAGGCTGAACAGCAGATCCTACATAGGCCAATTGCCAACATTCACTTCAGTCTCCTTGTATATCCCATATGTCACAATATCACGAACAACCCGCTCGTCGTGGTCACAACGAGAGAGCACCACCGTCTGATTTGCCTTGTCTGCTTTGCACACAACAATATTGTCTCTATCATCTTAGGAGGTGGCCTGACAACCATCTGCTGTAGCTTCAGTCTAATTTCGGGGGCCCACGAAAATCCTGAACGCAATTGTTCAACATCAGCCACCAGGTTCGTCCTTACATTCACAAGGGCCCCCCCCCCCCCCCGGCTCCACTGGCACAAACTTCAAAGTTCAAAACGCTCATCTCGGCTTCAGAAAGCTCGATTCCGGATTTATTCACCACATACGGATGTTGCATCTTAGGCCCTGCTCCCTCCTCCCTCACTTCATCATCACAGAGCAGAGCCCTCTCATATGACACATTGTGCACGCCCATCACTTCTAGTTTTTTAACATGACGTTTTTTGGTTAACTCCAAAACCCACTACCAACGATTTTTTATATACTCCTGTAGGTCAATCCACAAATTCCCAGTAATATTCTTGCTCAGAAAACACTCCAACATCATCGCACTGGTCTTGAGTTGCTTCAAACGAACGTGACAATCGCCGATCCTGGCGCACAAAAACCGGAAGGCGATTCGCGCCGCGATGGCGCGGCCGCGCACACCTCCTGCAAGCGGCTTAACGGACAAGCTCTTTGGAACGATCCGTCCACGCTTGCAGGCAAGATTGAAAGCTAGATGGCACTTAAACTTCACAAGAGCATCACAATTCTTCACAAGAGTCCTAACCTTCCTTAAAAACTGATGGGAATGTGCATCCCTAATATTCCGAAAAAGATCGTTAAATTTCGTACTGTGAAACTCCATTATAAACAACTGGAGGAGAAGGATCAGCTTTACGGCGGAGGAAGAAGATAATGGAGGACTCCCCTTCTTGGATGTGAATATACAAAGGACTGGTGGAAAGAAAGTGGTCATCTCCCCCTACGTTAAGCCCATGGCAACTAGGCGCGCCATCCCATACTATTCGGGACACCCGAAGGAGCAATTGCGCGCTATTGCTCAGAACGAGCTTGTTAGGCTAGTGCTAAACTCGAGTAGCCTCGATCTCGCAAAACCTCACTTGGAAGCTGCTAAAGGAAGGTTCTTGGAGCTGGACTACCCGGCGGGTCTTTCAAATCGGCTACGAAAGAAGCCAGTTTTGATGGTTGCAAATGAGAAAAAGAAGAAGAGAGGCCCCCCGAGAAGACGAGAATGTGTTAAATGAGTTGAAAATCGATGAAGGAACCCCGAGAGTGAAGCTGACTTACCTGGAAGAAATGACTGGCCCAGTGCAAAACATCCTGAGGCAGCACGGCTTCAAGACCTACTTGAAGAACGTAGACGGACTTCGTAAGAGAATTGTTCATCGAAAGAAGAAGGCAGTCCCACAAGGATGTGAGACGCAAAAATCCAAGGATGAGAAAGCTATGGGGTCCGTTTCGAGGTTTTGGGAGGCATTTCTTCCTGTGTTTTCGAATGGCTGGTTGCTAAAATGTTTTTTACAGTTTCTGGCATGGCTAACTTAAAAGTGCCGCATAAGCCTGTATCACTAGGTCTTACTTTAAAGGTTTGCTTGATATCCCTGTCTTCTAGTTTTATCATTCGGACTTTTGCCGTCGTGCTTTCTAATTTGTCTGTGAAAGATTCTATGTCTTCGCCTTTAGGTGAAATTTTGTTTGAGTTACTTCCTGTCCATCTGCTCCGAATCTTTCGACTAGTGCAGCTTTAAGTGATGCTCAGTTTGACTGGTTTGTGATTGATAAGCTACTTGCAACAAGTCTAGCTGCTTGGCCTGTACATTTACTTGTCACTGCCGCTATTAATTCACTGTCTGGCAAAACGGGATCGATTTTCCTTAAATTGTCGGATAAAACCAGGAAAGTGAAAATTTCACTACCATTTTCTCCGGAAACGTCGTTAGTCATTTCCTAGCCATTATGACGTCATCCCATATTCTTGCGTTAATTTTGTCGTAATTTTGATGCTCATTATTAGGCTGTGTCGGTCTTAAATCGTTCACTATTACTTTCAGTGTTTCGAGGTGACTATTGTTTGCCTGCGGAGGGCATTCAGACTTAATCTTTGATAAATTACTTCCTCTTGAAAGGGTTGGGCTTTCCGGATCAGTGGGTTTTGGCCGAGGAGGGGTGGAAGAACGAATTTGTTGACTAACTTCCTGGTTTGAAGGAATGCGTGTGCTTAAGCTGTTAAAGTGAGAGTTTGTCCCATGAAGGTCATTGTTTTGCCTGTTTAAAATATCGTGCCTGTTACCTGATTGTTAACTCGTGTTCTTTGCAGATTCTTTCTAGAATAATTAACTAGACCGTTTTCGTTGATGCTGGCTGAATGACTGCGTTAAGGATAGGTTGATAGACTTCTTGAATTTACGATAGAACGAGCGCCGGAATTGTCATGGGGTAAGCTATTAGACCTGCGGCGTGAAACCGTGTTTCTGTTTCGCGATCGGTTGCTGTTGGCTGCCGTGTTTTGTGCAGCTGCACGCGGCAGTCGAATTGCTTCCCGTCCTTGCCTAACTAGGGACTCGTTCACTATTTGTGCGACTATTTCGCAGTTCATATTTTCTAATAAACTCTTGGTTTTTCTAAAAATTCTACCACTAGTTGAGTGTTTAAAACTCGTTCCTTTGATAGGAATCTTGTTTAAATCTCTCTTAAGTCCATTTTTCTTAGTTTTAGTCATAATTTTTGGTCCTAACTCGTTTCAGCTTTAAAACTAAACTTGCGGATTTTTGTGTAGCTTAGCCTACGTGATTTTTACGAGTTTCGTGCTTTCTAGGTTGTTTACAACTTGTATTTATACTCGATTTTCGTCAAAACTTATCGAAATTTTACAGGATGTAAGTTAGAAAAACTATTCCAGCCCCATCATAAATTTAGCTACGATTCTCGATGGTGAAGGTGGTTTTTGCTTCCTTGACGAAGTAAACTCCAAAATTGTATAAATTACAGTTTATTTTTCCAAAACTCTGCACTTGCTCTACCAAAAGTGATCTATGCTGCTGTTTTTTTTTCTAAATGAGGGCGTGGGCGTTATAACGAACTAATTTCTGACACCATTGTAAACTTAGTGTGAAACAGCTATACTGAGTTACACTAGTTTATGTTGTGTTGGGACTTAGCCCAACACCGGCCGGCAATAATAATATATCAACTGCAGCTTTACAACAATCACAATCGGCATGCAAGTAAGGGAGACCACACAAGTTTTATTGGTTGATGGAAATGTATTGTTTATTTCATGGAAAACGGTTAGTGTCAGTGGGGTTTAGTAACTCCCTCTTAAATCCCTATTTAAGCACTCTTAACTTAAAGGGGGCTGGGGCTCTAGACTACTGGAGATGCAAATGCGTCCTTGCCAGAGTTTGGCCTAATCTCATATTACTCAATTACTACACTGACTAAACTATGTCCAGTATCTACCTGACTATGCTCAGTCCAATACCTAAGCTCTGTGAGTATTCTAAGTCCTAGCTAATACTCATGACTATTCTAAGTCCAATAACTATTCTAAGTTCTACTAATGTCCAGTGTAAGTTATACATCTAGGTACATCTGGGCTCATCCAGGTTCCTGGTCAGGGGTGCTCAGTGCATGGTGGCCTTTCAGTATCAGAGTTGGAATCCAAGACACTGATATTTTGCTGGGGCTTGCTTATATTATTATACAGTATACCCCAGAGCTCTAACTGATCCTATAGTAAGGTTTGCCTGAACATGTCTGGGTTTGCCCTTGAACAAGTCTGGGCATGTCCCTGCTGGACTGGTTGGAACTGGATCTGGCCAGTGTGAACAGGATATACCGTAATTCATAGATTAAACGTCCATGGGCATATGCAGTGAATTTGTCGAAAATAAAGGGTGGGCATTTAAATCATTTAAATCAAGCATTATCAATTTTCTAACCTTCTGGACATCTATTACAGAAAATTCGAAGCTTTTGAACGATCTCTGAAAGACCAATTTTTACATCCTTTTTTAATTGCTGTGAAGAAGGGAGGAGGCTTAGGTGAGAGATGCCTTGTGCAGGTGCTAGGAGCTAAAGGAAGAGTCCACTATTACTACAGGGAGGGAGAAGGGGCCAGTAAACATAGCAAGCAGTACTATCTTTATTCACATAATATAACTTTGAGGTAATTTTTCATAGAAAAACAACAATTTGAGGGGTGGGCTTTAACTCCACTATTTCATGATTTTGAATTTACAGCATTTTAGGAGGTGGGCTTTAGCTTCAACTGGGCTTTTAATACACGATTTACGGTACCTGAGCGAGTTCTGGGACCACTGAGTTATAAGTCGGATTTGGATAGCTCATGGCTTGGCTTCTGGCCAAAGTGCACTAGGCTGAACTAGCGGTTCAGGCTAGGTGCGCTTGTTATAACTTACTCCTTATGAGTGCATGGATTTAATTAAGTTGGGCTAATGGCCGAATGGACGTTGCTATTAATTAATGATAAGCTTTGATTACTTAATAATAATAAAGTCTGGATGGCTTATCGTGCAGATACTGTGCCGATCCGATACCGATATCGCGAGACCGATATATCAGTGGGTTAAAGATAATTAACCTAAATTAAACCATTAACACACTATAAAGACCTCGTCACGCTTCGTGCTCCTCAGCCTAAAGAAAAACCCCGCACCTGCGGGGGTGCTGGCTATGGCCCTGCTCTCATACCTTAAGCTAGGGCTTTGGTATGCTTCTTCACCTTGATGCTATGGCTCCATGTTATGCTTTCTGTTCACTCTGTATTTATATTTATTTATTCCAGTTCTGCTATGTATTCTGATGTATGGTCCAGTCCCTGGAGATGAGTGGTCAGGTTAGCTCTGGCCTTGCCTGCCACTAGGGGTGGGTTCTAGCAGAGATTGCTCATGGGATATCAGGATATACTACAGGCAGTACCTTGCACCACCTGTAGTGGGTACTCGCTGTACCTCTAGGTACTGCAGCCCCCTACAGCCTTACTCTGGGAGCTAGTCCCCCAACCAGCTACAACTCTTCCTGAAGTGTGCCACTCTGCTAGAAGCTCTGACTAGAGCATCCAAGAACCACTGGACAACATCTCCTAAGGACAGACCGCGTGGCCCTGGAATAAATAAAGGAGAGGCCCGGAAGCTGAAGCATTTCACGCTATTTGAGAACCTATTTTCAGCTTTCCGAGACACATTTGCAACGCATTGTTTAGCAAATTTCGGATGCTGTTCGTAAAAATTCTTTAGCATGAGAGGTCGTAAAAACTTAATCGTTACCAAAATTCCTTTTTTTTTATATATACATTTTATTTACAAATTAAATTCCCTGATGAATTAATTTTTTTTTAATATTATTAAATTAACGCTAGCTAACACTGAAGTTAACATTTAAGATTTAGCGGACGTTCCTGAATTAACTGAGAATTAACTGAATTAACTAAGAACTGAAAAAGAGGAAAAGAGCTACTAGCAAATCAAACGGGCAACTTAGTCTTCAATTTTGATAAGCTTGGAAGGAAAGCTTAACAAATTTTGTTCTGTACAAATCTGACGTTTCGGCTATAACCATAGCAAGAACAAACTAACCACCAGGCGACTTCAGTTGGCGTTTCGTTGACAATCAAACAAAGAAAAGGATTTGAAATAGGACACTCCTTTATCTTTCGTTTAGCTCTGTGCTCTTCCTGTTTTGACTACATCGACGGAAGTGGAAAAAAAGTCTCACAAGCACTACATACTGAGTAGGGTTATGCAAACACAGTCGGAAAGTAGTTCGAATTAATAGATAGTAAATAAAGTTTAGATTTATAAAGCGACTAATAATGAAATTTATATGCTTCCATTGTTTGTGTGATGTTCATTTTTTGTACCATAAAATTGTGTTACTTTAAATTAAAATTTTTGTAGAATTAAAAATACCTGTTTTGCTACAGCGGAGTGATATGCTTACATCCTCCATTTACCGTTAATCCGTCATCTTTGTGACTTGGCCTTGCAACTTAACTTTATTACTCCCCTGTATTAGGAACTGATGGCTCATAATATTTGATGACCTGATTTATGCAATTGGGGAAAACGAAAGTACATTTTCTTGTTTCAAACTCGACGTGGTAAGCGTGATAAATCGATAGATACTCATTTACAGCTTTGCAGCCTATTTCGTGGGGGGAGGGAGGAGGATGAACCCCTCAGTTTGAAAACGTTGGGGGGACGGTCCCCTTCATCCCCCCCCCCCTGGATCGACGCCTATGTGGGGTTGCATTGAGCTGTGGTGTTTGCTGTGGACTTACGGATTCAATTGACTTTTGACATTAGGCTAAGAATTTATTTAGTTATGGAGAACTGATGGATTGAAAGCTACTTTACCCATTCCTTCTGCTGATCATAAACATGGTTTACGTGTTGGTTTGATTTTATTATTAGTGGTGGTCGAAGTGAAGTATGTGGCAATATTTTTAGTAAGGGCAAAAGTGGTTGCTTAGTACCTGCAACGTCATAGCCTGCCCAACCCAATTGGCTTGACTCACTCCCATTTACAGTTCTCTTTGTCTCTATGGCGCTCAATTTATATTTCAAGTCCTTAATTTCTGAGTGTAAGGTGTAAACTCATTTAATAAGGGGGCATGCTGTGTAGAAAAAATTACTTTATACATATTCATATTTGTTGGGTTATCTGAATACTGAATTCTCTAATTTTTAATTGCGTAATTGTTGATCATATTAACACTCGTTTAGCTTTGTCAGGCATCGAATACATAAGAATTTAATCGTATAATCGATCCAACAGGAATGTTGTTAAACATACAAATTGTAACAGAGTACTAATTGACTTGACTTAATCATGCTAGTGTAATAAACCAGCGGAGTGTGGAAAAGGACACACTGTCTTGTCTTGCTCATTTTCTAATATTATTTACCTGACACCAATAATGCATCCTGACAAAGGTATAGAGAACTGTATTCGGATTAGTAAAATACAAGTCTAATCTCACATAAGCTCATCCATATTTTATTTCTATTGGAGATTACATGTGTATCCTGGTCCATTCATCCTGTTACACCCTGTATAATGCAGTTGAAATGTTGTACTCTAAGGTGTAGGAATATCACATAAATTAAAAAAACACATAAGCTTCAAGAGCTATACTCTTGACCTGGGATGTCTGGCAAAGCACATTAGGATGTCTTATAGGATGTCTGGCAAAGCACATTGCATCTCTTTTATTCCCCAGATACCACAATTGCTCTGTTTTGCCTGCTTCGATTCTGTTCATGATATTCGGTTGACATTCCAAATCTCACTTCATTGTTGGAACTTGTGTTTTGTTCTATTTTGTTATAGGAATTGAATGATTTGCGTAAAGAGGTGGAAACTCTTCGGTTATTATTAGATTTACAACGTTTGGCAAAAAATGCAACAGTAAGTAGAATTTTTTCATATACGTGTGTTTAAACGTATTTCAAAAAATTATAGTGTAACTCATTTTTGCTTTATTTTCTTTTGTCTGTCTGCTTTAGGTCTGACGTGAAAAGACACTTCTGCGGGGATGTATTAACCATTTTGTATTGATAATAAAGTGTAATTATAATAACTTGTATTATAAGGGCTTGATTTCTGTAATTAAAGCACTGGTAGGTGGATGGTTGTTTAGTTCTAAAAATTAACATCTCGACAACGCAGCATATTGATAAAGCATGCATGTAATTAGAATTTGTGCTGAATTTTCATGGTGACGACTATGAACACCATCTTCAGTGAAGCCGTATGTCAACCGTGACTGGAAAGGGTGGTCTACAAAAAAATGCAAAACCAGTTTTTTTCTAAGTCCACACTTTCTCGAGATGGTATAATAGAGCCAGCACTTTTTGAAAGGTATTCTCCTTAGTCCCTTGGGCCCCTCCTTCTCCCTCAGCTCTCGGTCTCAGTAGCCACTTCCCCGCATCAACCCTTTTTCCATTGAACCGAAAGGTACGCAAAGGGGAAAATTAATATGATGCGAGGCTTACATCCTTTTTTTATTCTTTTGCATCAGGTCCTCTCATTAGGGCTGCAGTCATTTGCTTGTTATTTACCGATGCTCATTATTGGTGTACGGTAGTCTGGGTTTCAGACGGGCACAAGCAACGCCTCCCAACAAACACCGTTGAATGCAGAGGTGGACACCAAAATTTACTAATAAACGGTGTTAGAGAGAGGATGGCCCAATTGGCACCCTTTTGATAAGATAAGCCATCATCGTTAATTCGGTGAGTCATCCTGCTGATCAGGGAAGACTGAGGGAAATTTCTAGGAATTGATATGATGCGGTGTTGACCCCTGAAGCGATAAGGTATCGGGTAGTGAATCACTGATTTTGATGGTCATCAATCTGGACAATGCAAATTTTAAAGCAGCCGCCATTTTATTTTTTTAAAGCAGCTGCCATCTTGTTTGGCATCCATCTTGTTTTGGTTGGTTCTCTAGAGCTCTCAGTTTGGGTTTTAAATTTCTCAGTTGGCATTTTTTCGGAAATTAGTATTTTTTTTAAAGAAAATTGTTTTCTTCATGTGTTAAGGTAGTGGCCATTATCAAAACTTGGTCCGCGGTCTTATCTGATTAGTTTGTGAATGACGCATTTACAACCTGAGCTAATGGTTCAATTTGTAGGAAATGCGTCAATTGTAGCTGGTGTAGATGGTAATGCAATGAGAGTCATGTGATCCCTAGTAACTACAAGACTGCTCTGGCTGCTATTTTTTTTTCTGTTGTGATGCAAATAGTGACATCACAAGAAGGGAAAAGCTTCTCTACAGGAGTAGCTACACTAGCTTCTATAAATTTTATTAGGAGTTTGACAAACCAAGCAAGTGATGTAATGAGGGAAAGCCTCTCTTTTGGGGCAGCCACCATGTGCCGTGTTAAAATTGTGGGATTATTAGCAAAATAAATTCAATAAAAAATTCAGCAAAGTTGGACCAAGAAGGTCCTTGTGCTAATTTTTTGGCATGTAAAAACCAAGACGACAGGCACTTTTAGACTCTTAATAAATCTTTTAGGAAATCCAAGTCATAGCCCCAATTCTAATTTTGACAAAATTTTGAAGACTATTAAAATAACACATTAAGACCAGCAGCAGCAATCCCCTATAATTTTTTGACAGCTTTTAACCATTACACATTTTATTAATATTATTTCGTATTCAGTGGAGCCTTTAACTTTTTCTAAAGTTAAGTTCGGTAAAATGAAAAGACTTGCTAAAATTGTGTTCCATGTAAGGAAGATCGTAATTTATCACTCAAGCAAAGCCCCCCCCCCCCTGTGGTGTGGGAAGGCTTTGGTTATTTCCTAAATTCAGGTTCGTTACTGGCCTGTAACAGATTAGCCT
>JAHWFP010108311.1:15988-33861 GCA_023313725.1 Lithobius niger
GTTGAAATCGAACTCTTTCAAGGAGGCACACCTCCGTGCCTTGAAAGAGTTCGATTAGTTTAGTTGAGTTCGTTTTTTAGTTGAAATCGAACTCTTTCAAGGAGGCACACCTCCGTGCCTTGGAAGCGATCGCAATTCAAATTGCCAAGAAGAAGCTGTGGGACTTATAAACATCCAAGACCCAGCATATAAACAAATAACAAAAATTGTAACACCTGAACTGAATGGCAAGCTAAAGGCGCAGTGGAAAAGATTTCTCCCTACAGCAGCACTTGACGAGTCAAGCTCTATGAGTGAGAACGACTACAGCAGCGGCCAGGATAAATGACATCTCAAGGCCTACTGGGAGACTAGTAGTGTGGCACGAAATTCAAATTCAAATTGTGATCGTTGGAGATAGTTGTAAAAACTACCAAACATTTGCAAGTTTGGAAGACCTAGAACTCTTTTGGTGGTGCGTAGTTATTGGTGAGTCATTATGATGAGCAGCCAAAGTAAACAAACCGTAGTGTCAGTCGAAGTTAAATCATAATTATATTATAAAAATATTAAAATAAGCAACACTCCCTCCCACTGATTGTTTTGCTTAGAATGATCAAACCAGTCCCATTATTTCATAAAATTTCTTCATCTTCACACTGTCAAGTGGCTTGGTAAGAATATCAGCGACCATCGATTCTGTGGGGCAATATTCAACTTGAATTTATCCGGAATTCTTCAAGTCACTGTAACACCTAAATTTCTCTTCGTTAAGTTCAAACTCGATGTTATCGCAAAAAAATCTCCCTGGTACAATCTTATTTTAAGTGAGACACAGGAATCAGTTCCACAAGTAAATAATGGTAACAATAAATAAACATTTAATTCAAAAATTCCTAACATGTTAGTTACGTTACGTTTGCCCCTAATAGGCTACAACAAAAGCTATCGAAAGCTTTAAATTTAATTCAATATGATAAATTCAGTTAGCTATTCATAAGGCAATAGGCCTTTGAAATATAGTTTCACCAATAGGCTATAATTATACTAAAACAAATTAATAGGCTTTATTCTTACCCCACAATGAAGGTTAATTCCTAGCAATTATCAAAAATTTCCTTCAAATAATGGAATTAATATTTCGCAAAATATATCAACCTCTACTCTAAATACACTTCTCTAGCATTACTTTTTACTCAATAGTAAACCTTTGAGTCGAGCAAAATATTCCAGTTACAAATCCACGAGAAGCTCAGCTTCACTTCTTCCTGGACGAATTCATTTATCGGGGTTAAATGCCTAATATTTCGACTATTCTTCATTACTGGCATAACTGCAGGAATAGTGAATGAATAAATAAATACACATAAATATAACTACATAAAGGTTTGGTTTTACTGGCTGGCTTTTTGGCACATATCTACGAATAGGCTATCGACACTGTTAATTGAAAGCAGTTAAATTCAGTTATTTTGTTACTCACGGACCAGTCGAAGGATTGGAGATTCATGTCGCAGCGTCAAACAAAGTTCAAAAACTCAAACAGGCCTACCATCGACGGAGGATTGGACATGATGGAAACGTAGACGGCTTTTATTTTCCACACTATAGAATCGAGTATCAGTTCCGTTATTTCGTTCTTGGTCACTCAGCAGCCAAAAACGAAATTCCAACAAGCTTCACTAGTTGAGGGCAAGAGCGGCATCCAGGTGTTACGAATAAATATCAAAGTCTGCCATTACCAACTAACATTGGTGAAATTCCCAAACCAAACGCAAACTTCACTCGTCATGACGTTTCTTCATGCTTGATTTTTCAACCAGCCACGGGATGACTTTTGTAAATGAACAGGACAGACACTAAAAATTTGAAAAGGCCACTTTCCGAATTTACAACGAACGGCAAAAACTTGCTTCATTGCGTTTCACCATGCTCGCCAGAAGAACCACGTTTTTCAACCAACGCGTACATTTTGTAAACTTCGCCATCAAAACGTCAGTGACAACTTCAGCGCAGCCACATGCCAGAAACCGGAAGTTGAAGAGCGCCATAACCAAACCGAAACTAAACGCCATAGCCAAACCGAAACCAAGCATTGTAGTTCACAAAAACGAAAAAAAACACTTTAACACACCCAAAAATTAAATAAAATAATGTTAAAATCGACGTTACACATCTCCCCTACCCACCAGTGAGCGACCCCACTCACGACTTTCTATTTTTGAGGGTTAAAAGGGCCGAACGAAATTTATGTAGAGTCGCTCCGCGAGGTCGCAACACTCTGCAAGTGGTGGTATCTACTTCCGATTCCTCGGATGACTCGTTCCCAGACTCCTGCTCCATGTCATCCTCAGACTGCACCGACGGCGCCACATACGGCTTCAACTCTTGCACATGAAATGTCCCCTGCATTACTTTACCTGTTACTCTATCACTCAACTTCATGGTAACTGGAGAATAGACCTCATGTACAATATACGGCCCCTGCCATCGCGGTGCCATTTTCTTTGCAAAACCTTTTTCTTTATCTGAGAGAAAATGGGCCTTCTTAACCCTTCTCACGCCAGCCAGAAAAAGAGCACTTGCTAGCCCAAACCAGCCAGTTTTTCGCAGCGCGTGAAATGATTGCACGTCTTCATTAAAATTCATGTAACTCCCCTTAAAAACGTTGTAGAGGCTTCATTTTTTTTTTAAACTGCTCGTAATACTTAGGCCTTAAACTGAATATTTACACAAAAAAATTATAAGGCATATTTAGGGGGGGGGGGAATGGCAAATGTATTAAAATAAAAAAAAATCTAACTTAGTACTGGCTTTGAGAGCAATTTTCACCAACTTTATATGCTGAAAGAGTACTTTTTTTTGCATAAACATAATGATATATCTGTTATCTTTCTTCACACCAAAAATGAAGCAAATATGTGTGATACTTTTTTTTTTAATTAAATAAAATTGTCACGCCTGTCAGTAGGACATTAATCCCTCTCAGGGGCGGTAGCCCTGCTTGGCAGCTTCCTTCTACTCTACAAAATTTAGGCCTATTTGCAGCGCAAAAAATTATTGCACGTCAGCATTAAAATTCCAGTAACTCCCTTAAAAAACGTAGTTGAGGCTTAATTTTTTTAAACAGTTCGTAATACTTAGGCCTTATAGCGAATATTCGCACAAAAAAAATATAAGGCATATTTTTTGGGGGAAAATGGCAAATTTATTATAAATCAATAAAACGTAACAGACTTTTTAAGAGCAATTTTGACCAACTTTATATGCTGAAAGAGTACTCCATTTTTGCATAAAGGTAATGATCTATCTGTTATCCTTTTTCACAGCAAAAATTAAGCAAAAATGTGTAAAACTTTTTTTTTAATTAAATAAAATTGTAACGTCTGTCAGTAGTGCATTAATCGCTCTCAGGAATGGCAGCTTCCGTTTCAACAAAGTTTGGGCCTATTTTGTAGAAACGGGCACGTAATCGCACAGCTGTAATTATTTATATCCATTTGGCAAGCTATTCTTAATTAAAATATTATGAGGTAGTTGTTTCTCCTTCATTAATGCTGGGGAAAAAAAGGCATTTTATTTCCAGTTATTCCAGTGACGAAGCACTTCAGCAAAGCGTAGGATAAGCCTATTCCCGACTCGGACTAGTTACATTGTGTAAATCTCCGAAATCCATATTGTTAAAATGAATAAAATAAAACTCCAACGAAGAAAAATCATTTCTCGAATGTTCATACTTCTAATCCAATCCTGAATTCGCGGAAATGACGGAGTAATGGATTGAAATAGAAGGCAATCGATCAAGCGACGACGTGAAACGAGCAGGATGGCTGCCGCGGGCCGGGGCTCAATGGTCGGCAGCGGCGGGGTAGGGTTCCGTGGTCGGCAGCGGCGGGCCGGACCTCCTTGGTCAGCAGCGGCCATTCTTATCGCGTCGTGCTCCGATCCAATCGGACGCATCGTATTTCGATTCACTTTACAAATTATCGATCATTTTTCAATAAAAAAATGTTATCACAGTTATCTTTACAGTTATATCTCTCAAAGACGTCCATGATTTGCTAATTTACCTCCGTCTAAACTGATTTTTTTTCGAAAATCACGAGGGCAGCGAACGAACACGACATAGCTCGGGAAAAATTAAATATTATTAGCTAGAAACTAGTCACGTGGGCAAAATTGGCGGGAAATTGTAGCAGACACATGCCTTTAGCGAATGAACGCTCCAGGAGCGTCAATGCACCACGCGGACTGACGTACAGCTCAATAAAGTGGCTCCCATAAATTCTACGGGTCCGGCGCGCAACGGTTGGCTTGCCCTCCCGTTAAATTCACGGGTCCGGCACGCAAAGGGTTAAGAACCAGGTCACCTTTTGCAAAAGACAAGTCTCTGTGCTTTGCATCATAGTATGGCTTTTGTCGTGTGGCTTGAGCAGCAATATTCTCTTGAGCTTTATCAATGGCTGCTCTCAAATTTTGAGTCTGGCTTTAGACATCTTAGCTAGCTCAGCATCCATAGCAGTTGGGTCACAGGGAAGACGCAGCTCTCTTCCTAAAGTAAGAAAAGCTGGTGTGAACCCAGTATTTCAGAAGTTGCAGAACGCAACGCCATACCAATAGCAGGGAGGTTCGAGTCCCATTCTTTATGTGACTCAACTATGTTGGTGGTAATCATACCTCGGACAGTTTTTATCGTCCTCTCCGCAAGATTTGGTTGAGGGTGGTAAAACGAGGTATTCATACGCTTAATCCCAAACATACTGCACATAGTTTTGAAAATCCTCGAAACAAATTGTCGACCATGGTCCGACACTATGGTTCTCGGAATTCCAAACCTAGGAAAAACCTCCTTCACTAAGCAAAGAGCAACTGTTTGAGCTGTAGCATTCTTGATGACGTACAATTCAGGCCATTTCGTCAAATAATCGACTACTATGAGCATGTATTGCTTCCGTGACTTGCTTTTGAGATAATGACCTGCCAGATCGATCGCTAGGGTGTCTCCCGGTTGCGGCAAACGTCTCGGCGACATCATGAACCCACGAGGGGAGGGGGGGCAGTTTCGGATTTGTGCAATTGGCATTGATGGCATGGACGTACGTACCTTGCAACATTCCTACTCATGCCAACCCAAGTGTAAGTCTGTCTGATCTTCGCCAAGGTCTTTGCTGCTCCCAGGTGACCTCCTGCGACGCCACTCTTTAGGAGCAATGATGCAGTACGACTCTACACCTGCAGGGGTTTGAAACTTCCTGCAAACTACATCATCCTTCAGCACACTGTAACGCATAAGAGCCGCCACCGTCTTACCCAGTTTATTCGAGGGGGGTTCATCTCCTGCCCTCAAACATTTGATGAAAAGACTGAGTGTCTGATCACGCAACTGGGCCTCCTTCACCTGGTGCAGAGATGGCGCTTTTATTTCACGCAGTACAGCGTTGACTGAAGATTCTGACATTTCAGGAATTCTGGACAAGGCGTCCGCAACAAGATTGATCTTTCCAGGGTTATAAGCCACGGAAAAATCAAATTGCTGCAAACGCATGGCCCACCTTTTTAGACGCCCCGTAGGACCTCTGGCCGTTTTAAGCCATTGGAGTGACTACTGGTCCGTTAACACTTTAAATGTTGAACACTCCACATATGGCCTCATCTTTTCAATCGCCCAAACGATAGCCAGACATTCTCGTTCCACGGCCGAATATTTACGCTCCTGTTTTGGGAGAGCCCTGCTTGCATACATGATGGTAGCCAGTTTACCATCCTTCTCCTGCAGCAGGACCGCTCTTATGCCTACGGCACTCGCGTCCGTCTGGATGACGAAGGGCTGGCTGAAATTCGGTGCCGTCATAACCGGTGCACTTGTAATGAGGGCCCTAAGTTCCTTAAAAGCCTTCTCACAAGCTTCATTCCAAACCAACGGACTTCCTTTATCCAGAAGACGATTAAGCGGTTCCGCAATATGAGAGTACCCCTGATGAACCTCCTGTAGCACGAGGTACATCCTAAGAATTGGCGAACGTGCTTCACCGTTTTAGGCCTCGGGTAGTTCAAGACTGCATCCACCTTACTAAGATCAGGGCGAATCCCAGTTTCAGAAACTATATGGCCTAACACCTTAGTTTCAGGCAGACAGATCTGTACCTTTTTGACGTTTATGGTGAGGTTAGCTTTCTGCAACCATGACAGGACTTCTCTTACGGTCCTCAGATGGGTATCAAAATCGGCCGAGGCTATTATGATATCGAGATATGCGACTACCCCATCGTTTCTCATGTCAATGAAAAGATGATTGATAAGTCGAGAGAATGTCGCCCCACTGTTACACATACCAAACATCATAACCGTCGGTTTAAACAAACCTGCTGGTGTCATAAAAGCAGCCTTGTCTTGGGACGACTTGGTTAAGGGGACTTGCCAATATCCTCTCTGCAAATCAAGAACCGTGATAAACTTCGGCTGTCCCAAGGCATCCAGGAGTCCATCTATCCTGTTTAAAGGATATTTATCTTTTCTGGTAATCTCATTAATTTTTTGGTAATCCACTATCATCCTCCACCCGTTGTCTTTCTTTTTGCGGACGATGACAGGGGCTGCCCAAGGACCGGAATGCGGAACAATTTGGCCACGACGAATAATGTCATTCAAGCTTTCGTCGAGTGCTTCACGCTTTTCAGGACGAAGGTAGTATGGGCTAGATGAAACGGGCTGATGATCACCTGTGTCTAAATGATGTTTTAAGACGTTAGTTAACCCAGGTTCGGGATTAAAGGCCGCTGGAAATTCCTCCAACATATCCCCAAACCTTTTTTGTTGGTCTTCAGTCAAAAGAGCAGCTGAGAGCTTTTCCTTGATGGCTGGATCCAAACATTTAATAAAGTTAACTGAAGTCTGTTTTAGTTGCGTTTTATAGAAAGGATAGTGCACGTTAGGGATATCCTTCCAATGCCAAATCTCGTCCGTTCCATCAACTATCACACCATACAGACCTTTGATGTCACCACCTAACAAGCATTGCTGATCTAACTATTTTGCTACAACTACGGGGTGGACTACAGTTTTGACCTGGCAACTCAATTTTTGCCATAGCCCAACCATATTGGCAGACACAAGAGAGTCCTGTAGCTCATTTAATTTAATCCCATTTAGCTGAAAAGTTTCTAAGAAATCGGGGCCTACTATAGTATAAGGAGCCGCTTCATCCCAGATGCCTATTACTGTTTTACCACCAACCCTTACGAGAACAGTAGCCATATTGGCTGGACGAGGAATTCTAAAAGTTACTTTGATTTATTGGAGGATTTACTTTATGAGCCCCGCCACCCCCTTACCCAGAGCTTAATCCTGGTTTTCCGTCGGTGGCAAATCATTACTACTGACTGAATTGATCTTTCTCCCCCTTTAACCTTTTTAGGGACCTTGCACTGAAATGAAAGATGACCTAACTCCCCACAATTATAACATGTTTTGGTTGCATTTCTGTTATCCTTAGGCCTAGTGCCACTAGCTACGATCCCTGTGTTACTAGGCTGAGGTGCTGAAACTACTTTAGGTTGTGATGTTACTTGTTGAGGTGCCGCCGGTCCCAATATACCTGAATTGCAGTTTGATCTAACAAGCTCTCAATTTTACGCGCATCAGCAGCTAATTCTAACAGTGAGGTGTAAGATTTAGTACCTAACATAAGTTTTAATGCAGCGCCCATGTTATTTTTGACCAGACGCACTTGTTCGTGCTCTGGCATGGCATACGAAAGTTGCTGAATTTGCAGCGCCATATCATGGATATAGTCTGCAACCATTTCACCCTCGACATGTCTTCTAGATGTAAGCCTATCTAAAACTACTTTGTCATGGTTACGCACCTGAAATCAAACCATAAGACTCATTTTGAAATGTTGCCATGACAGTGGAGGTGGGCAAGCCATAAACCACTGTAATGCCATACCCGTCAAAAGTGTAGGGAGCCAGTTTGTCAGGAATATGTGCTCAGGGATACCCCTTCCTACTTGAAGTTGTTCCGCTCTAAGCAAAAATTCCCTAGGACCAGGTCCCACAGGATCCCCATCAAAAGGCTTCACTTCAAACTTAGGTGTCCATATTGATGGAAGTGCCTGAACATTACTGTAACCCATAACGGGATGAGTTTGAGTAAGTCCACCTACACCCGGATAATTTACATTAGGTTGAGCACTACTAATATTACCTAAACTAGATTGTTGACCAAATAAACTAGTTTGTTGATTCCCTAAACTTAAGTTAGGCTGCTGACTACTTGGACCTGAACAAGGGTTAAGAGGTGGTTGACTACTTAAACCTAAATTAGGGTTAAGAGGAGGTTGACTACTTGAACCTAAATTAGGGTTAAGAGGAGGTTGACTACTTGAATTGTTTGGTTTTGGACATTCGCGGCATGAGCCGTACTTTGTGAGGACTATGGCACATTCCCAGTATTATTACCTTGACTAATACCAAGTGGTAGGACAGGCACATTACTTTGCCTACTTTGCTGATGTACCAATATTGGGGTATTAACTGGCAAATTTAAATTTTGCAACAAAATGTTACCTAAAGGAGAACCTGAAGGGGTACGACCGTCTGTCGACATTTTCACTGGCAAGAACAAAAACCATATGTTGCGTAACCTTAATGCACACTGCACATTCAAACACTTTCACAAAGAACAAATTCCTGGTCTCAAGAAAAATTCTGGAAGTTTTTGAAAAATACTAGACCCAAAATAGGCCTATATTTAGTCCAAAATATTTGATTTGAAAGCTTTAAATCCAATTCCCAATTCAAAACATTTAATTTCAAATAAACTCCAAAATTTGCAAAAAATTTGAACTAGGCTACCGTAAATCGCGTATTAAACGCCCAGTTAATGCTAACGCCCAGCCCCCTAAAATGCTTGAAGGTCAAAAATCGTAATAAACTGTTGTTAACGCCCACCCCTTAAAAATAATCGATTTTCAGTGGCAAATTTAACTTAAGTTTTAACGAAATCAACGTTTCATCCACTAATCTTGGTTTTTCTGTGTCAAAATTAAATAAAAGCTTCATACATTTAACAAAATCAACTTTATCCAACACGATTCACGGGAGCATTTGTAATCACGGAAACTTCGGAAATATTAGGTCTAACGATCGATCATTGACGTGGGTGATGTGGATACAGTCTAGCAAAAACACAATGCCTTTATTCTCATTTATTCACAAATTTAGTTTATTAAATTGTCCTCCTTCCAATATCTAACAAAATTCACATTTAAAACTAATTTATAATCACCACCAACCTTGAAAACAACAACGCGATTGACGGCCGTGAAGCACATTCTGTGTTGACGGCAATTAAAAAAAAAATGATCCGGCTGACGCGCGAGATCCGAGTTACCACGTAAAAAAAAAATCTTTTTTTACATGGTCAGTTCGGATCTCAGGCGTCAATCAGATCTTTTTTTTTGGAAATTGCCATCAACACAGAATGTGCTTCACGGCCGTCAATCGCGTTGTTTTCAAGGTTGGTGGTGATCATCAATTAGTTTTAACTTTGAATTATGTTAGATATTGGAAGGAGGACAATTTAATAAACTAAATGTGTGAATAAATGAGAATAAAGGCATTGTGTTTTTGCTAGACTGAATCCACATCACCCACGTCAATGATCGATCGTTAGGCCTAATATTTCCGAAGTTGTTTACGATCTTATTCCGCTCATGTTACCGAAAGTTTGTATGTTTAGAAATTAGTTTTAGCTACGAATTATGTTAAATGTTGGAGGAGAGAGTATACAAGAACCTAAATTTGTGAATAAATAGGGAAAAAAAATTGTGTTAATGCTAGATTGAATCCAGATCATGCACGCACGCAAATGACCACATTATCGCCGACTTTTTCGTGATAGAAAACTCCCTCCCTGGATAGAAATTAGTTTAGAAAATAGATAATACTTGTTTTTAACGCCCACCCCCCAATTTTAGACAAATTAATTTTACAAGCCCATGGGCGTTTAATACACGATTTACGGTACTATTTTTGAAATTCTGATTCAAATTCGAAATGACCGGACTACAGGCCCCCAGTGTAACACCTAAATTTCTCTTCGTTAAGTTCAAACTCGATGTTATCGCAGAAAAATCTCCCGAGTTCAATTTTATTTTAAGTGAGACACAAGAATCAGTTCCACAAGTAAATAATGGTAACAATAAATAAACATTTAATTCAAAAATTCCTAACATGTTAGTTACGTTACGTTTGCCCCTAATAGGCTACAACAAAAGCTATCGAAAGCTTTAAATTTAATTCAATATGATAAATTCAGTTAGCTATTCATAAAGTAATAGGCCTTTGAAATATAGTTTCACCAATAGGCTATAATTATACTACACAAATAAATAGGCTTTATTCTTACCCCACAATGAAGGTTAATTCCTAGGAATTATCAAAAATTTCCTTCAAATAATGGAATTAATATTTCGCAATATATATCAACCTCTACTCTAAATACACTTCTCTAGCATTACTTTTTACTCAATAGTAAACCTTTGAGTCGAGCAAAATATTCCAGTTACAAATCCACGAGAAGCTCAGCTTCACTTTTCCCTGGATGAATTCATTTATCGGGGTTAAATGCCTAATATTTCGACTAATCTTCATTACTGGCATAACTGCAGGAATCGTGAATGAATAAATAAATACACATAAATATAACTACATAAAGGTTCGGTTTTACTGGCCGCCTTTTTGGCGCATATCTACGAATAGGCTATCGACACTGTTAATTGAAAGCAGTTAAATTCAGTTATTTTGTTACTCACGGACCAGTCGAAGGATTGGAAATTCATGTCGCACCGTCAAACAAAGTTCAAAAACTCAAACAGGCCTACCATCGACGGAGGATTGGACATGATGGAAACGTAGACGGCTTTTATTTCCCACACTATCGAATCGAGTATCAGTTCCGTTATTTCGTTCTTGGTCACTCAGCTCCCACAAACGAAATTCCAACAAGCTTCACTAGTTGAGGGCAAGAGCGGCATCCAGGTGTTTCGAATAAATATCAAAGTCTGCCATTACCAACTAACATTGGTGAAATTCCCAAACCAAACGCAAACTTCACTCGTCATGACGTTTCTTCATGCTTGATTTTTCAACCAGCCACGGGATGACTTTTGTAAATGAACAGGACGGACACTAGAAATTTGAAAGGGTCACTTTCCAAATTTACAACGGACGGCAAAAACTTGCTTCATTGCGTTTCAGCATGCTCGCCAGAAGAACCACGTTTTTCAACCAACGCGCACATTTTGTAAATTTCGCCATCAAAACGTCAGTGACAACTTCAGCGCCGTCACACGCCAGAAACCGGAAGTTGAAGAGCGCCATAACCAAACCGAAACTAAACGCCGTAGCCAAACCGAAACCAAGCATTGTAGTTCACAAAAATGAAAATTAACACTTTAACACACCCAAAAATTAAATAAAATAATGTTAAAATCGACGTTACATCACTGACAAAATGGAATTTTCTATCGATGTGCTTTGTTCTCTGTCCAATTTTAACGTTGTCGAGAGGGCGAATACAACTCTGGTTGTCTTCAAAGATTTTTGTTGTTTGGCGGTTAGTCCCGAAAAATTGAACAACTAATTGCTCCAACCATGTTGCTTCTCTTGCTGCTTCAGCGAGTGCTATATATTCATCCTCAGTAAACGACAATGTCACAGCTTGTTGCTTTCGAGATGACCAGTCAATTGTTGCATCAAAAAGCATAAACAAATACCCGGTGTTGGATTTTCTGTCTGATGGGTCTCCTGCCCATTCGGCATCAGCAAAACCAATGAGGGTGTCTCTTGTTGGGGTGTCTCTTGCCAAGTTATAATTTTAGTTCTTTCGTTGCCTTAAGGTATGGAAACACTTTCTTCAGCTCTGTCCAATCGCGCTGACTTGGCTGGGCAACTTTTCTGGTAAGAAGTGATGTGCAGTCAGCAATATCTGGCCGTGTGTTTATTGCAAAGTACAGCAAGAAGCCTATCGCTGCTCTATAAGTGTCGTTCTTTTTCAATGGCAGCTCTTCATCTGGCGTCTTGAAATATCCTGTGTCCAGTGGTATCTTAGAAGGTTTACAGTCACCGAGTTGATATTTCAGCTATTTATTTTCAATATAGGCCTGTTGGTTCATACAATAAATGTCTTCTTCATTACGGGTGAAACTGATTCCTAAGTAATAATGCAGATTACCTAGGGATTTTATGCAGAATTGAGCGTTCATTTGTTGCGAACAGTTCTTCCTGCTCAGCTGCAGCAATAAAATCAACCTGCTCCCCCTACACTTCTTTAACAAATAAGCAGGGATAAGCACTTTCTTTAATTGTCTATACCACTCGTGCGCTCCCTGCTTGAGACCATAAATGTTTTTCTTTAGACGGAACACTCTTGGACCATTGCTACCTTCTTGACCCTCAGGTTCGTACATATATATCGTGTGTTGCAAGTCTCCATTTAAAATTGCAGTTTGCACGTCGTAGTGTTTTACTTTGAATTTTCTCTGTCCTGCCATCGTTAACAGAACTCGTAACGTTGTCATCATGACGACTGGAGCAAATCCTTCATCAAAATCTTCACAATATTTTTGTGAAAAACCTTTTGCAACTAGTCTTGCATGGTATTGATCTATATCACCATGCTCGTTCCTCTTGAGGTTGTAAACCCACTTAATTGCAGTAATATTGCTGTCCTTGGGTGGATGCACCTCTTCCCAAGTGTAGTTGTTTTTTAGTGATTTAATTTCCTCGCTCATGGCTTGAATCCAGTGGCCGGCTTGTGGGCTCTGTATGGCTTCTTGATAAGACTTGGTTCCACTACACTGGAGGTTTCTGCAATGCACACTGTCTCGACGAGCCTTTGTGGTGCTTGTCCTTTAGTAATTCTGGATGAGACACGTGTTGGCTGTTGTCGAACGCACTGGTTTTCAGTATCATCAGCATTATGTTTTCGTTCGTGTTCGCTGACATCTGCTTCTGGTGGTCTGCCCGTACTTTCTTCATGCGAGCAAATAAACACTACATCGCGGCTGATGTGAATATGATGATTAGTGACGTCGAGTAGTCGATATGCTTTAGATTCCATATCATATCCCACTAATTGTAACTTGACTGCTTTGTCGTCCAGTTTACGCTTCAACTGATCATGAGTTTTCATGTAGGCTACTTGTCCAAATATCGGGATGTGGTTCAGTGAGGGTTTCTGTCCGAACCACCGCTCGAAGGGAGTCACTGATGATGCACAGGTAGGGAGCCGATTTTGAGGATACACTGCTGTATTTACTGCCTCACCCCAATAGCAGTTTTGCAGATTTGCTTGGAGGAGCATGCAACGAGTCATTTCCAGCATATATCTGTTCTTTCTTTCTGGTTTTCCGTTTTGCTGTGGAGTGTACGAAGCTGAAAGTTGTTGCCTTATACCTTGGCTTTTGAGATAGTCTTTAAATTCTTGGCCAACATATTCTCCCCCTCGGTCTGATCTAAAAATTTTAGGTACATTTCCAAACTGAACTTTAACTTGCGCAACATACTCTTTCATCTTTTGTAATGTTTCAGACTTGTTTGCTAGAAGATAAATTATGGTGTACCCACTGTAGTCGTTAATCATCGACAGTATGTATCTCTTGCCTCCAGGAGTTTGTGTCTGCATGGGCCCGCAGATATCGGAATGCACCAAATCAACCACAGCTTTAGACTCATACTTTAAGGTGTTTAAAAATGGCTTCCTCGCGAGTTTTCTCTTTAGACAAATTTCACACGTTTCTTTAATGCCATACTCGACTATTTTAAAATCTTCTCAGTTTGTCAGAACACATTTTCTTTAGGGCTGTAGGATCCCGGTGACCCATTTTCTTGTGCCAAGTATGGATACAGTGAGGGTTGTGTCCATTAACTGCTACTGCGACTTTATCCAGTTCATACAACTGGCTTTTCATCTTTGCTGTTGCTATCGTAGTGCCATTCGACATTATCTTGCACTCGTTTTCTTCAAAGTTGACTGTTAGGCCTTTACTGATAAGCTTCTTCACGGACAGTAGTCTTCCTTGGAGGCTGGGAACATATAACACATCTTTTACAGTTATTTGGTTCACTTCACCATTGCTCGATTTACACTTTGTTTGCCCTTCCCCGAGTCCAACAGCTTTGGTTACATCACCATTTGCCAAAATAATCTTTTGCTTGTGTTCCTTATTTATTTTTGAGAAGAAACCAAAATCACTGGTCATGTAGGAAGTTGCGCCTGAATCCACACACCAACCTTTACTCAATTTGCCCTCCACTGTTGCAAAGCATATGTCTGTGTCATTGGCATTTGTGTCAGTAGCTTGGTGACTTCATGTGTATTATCTGGATGTCTTGCTTTCTAGGATTTGTTCTTATAACAGTATTTTTTAAAGTATCCAGATTTTTTGCAGAAAAAGCACGATACTTGTATCTCTGTTGTCTTTATCCCTATGTCCACTTCCTTTACCGGCAGGATTAACTTTTAATGCCTTTTCAGTGTGCTCATTTTTACCTTTACGCCTTGCAGCTTCTTCTAATAATTTTCCTTTGACAAATTCCAGTGTTAACTCATCATCTGGTCTTCCCTCTAAGGCTGTAATCAATGTTCCATAGCTTGTTGGGAAGGCTACTTAACAACAAGGCTACTATCAATGGTGTGACAAATTCCTGGGCTAAAGCTAAAAGTTTCTCAGCTAAGTTGTCTTCCTCCAGCTCTTCCATGTCATCACCGTCGTGATATCTAATGGTGCACAATTTCGTTAGCAGACTTACTTTATGTGATAAAGTTTTCCTTTCATGGTACTTCTTTAATGCCTCCCAGGATTCCTTAGCAGTTGTTAGATTACGCACATGGGGCAACTGATTGATTTCAAGTAGTAGGCCTATTGTGGCTCTTGCTTTATCATTTTTCTTTTTCCCATCTTGATAAGGGGATGCTGGCACTGTATTATTCACTATTTCCCATAGTCCTTCCTTTATTAGAAGCATTTCTACTTATATTTCCATGTCTGGTAATTTTCATTGTTCAACCTTTCTATAAAAATTCGGGCTGTATCTGCCATCTTGGACTGACCACCTTCACTTTTAACTGCTTGGCTACCGTTATTTCCTTACCGTATTTCTGGCTGTTTTCAATGTCCTTATCGAAGTTTGCAACTGGGCCCATAACGTGATGACTTTATACTCTTACGTCGTTTTGAAAACAGATTTATTCGATTACTTTATGAGGCACTACACAACTTTAGGGCACTAGCCTACACCTAGACTTGCTCATCTGGCAGCCATTACTGTATAGTGAAGGAGGCAAAAAGAACAAGTGATGCCACCTGCGAACATTAACAGGAACTACAAAAACGAAACTTAAACTAAAGTTTGAATGCTAAAAGTAGGCTACACTACAAAAGCGCTAGAGCTTAATATTAATACATAATAGCTGTAAAATAGGTATTTCAATCGTTGTAAAGTGTTATATATCAGCTGTAGTTGCTAAAACGTAAGATGCTCATTTATCAATATTGGTTGTAGAGCGCGCCATAAGTGGCGTTCCTAGCTGTAGTTTTCTCGCTTAGTATTAGAGATAAAAGCCCGTTAACATGTATCGACATGGCCTGTGTTTATTGACTGTTTTATGTCGCTCTCAACCTTGATAGAACCACAGCCACTTCGCCTCATCATAACATGGTGTCAGAGTAAAATCCGAATAGATGTTGACGTAAGTTTTACAGTTCAGAAATGGAATTTAACTTTGCTAAACTGCCTCCTGATTTTGAAGAGGGCCAGCACCCGGCTGCGTCATGGGAGGTCTGGCGTGAGAGCTACGAAATTTTCGTCAGTGCTATCGGCTATGCAGAAAAACCACAACTCCAAACAGTGAAATTTTCTCTTGAACTTCATTGGGCCAGCAGGCTACAAAATTTACAAAAACTTGTTGACGTTTTCGGCAGGTCAGACAGGTGATGCGCAAACCGTAAAACACATTCTCGACGCATTCGCGCTTTATTATAAACCATACAAGAATGTCTCGTTTTCCTCCCAAAAATTTAACACGTGCGTTCAGAAGCCAGGCCAAACGATAGATCAATTTGTGGCGGAAATTAAATCGTATGCAAGAGACTGTGATTTTGGTGACAAAGAAGATCACCTCGTGAAAGACAGATTGACAGCAGGCGTGGCTGACGCGTCACTACAATACAGATTAATGCGTGACCAAACTTTAGATTTGGCTAAGGCCATTGCAATGTGTCGAATTGCAGAGTCGTCTAAAGCAGAACTCCGTAATGAAAGAAAGCCTTCCTGTCGGTCAACTCGATGCTAAGCAACAATACTCTCAACGAGGCCAGCGGAGCCGAGCCTCCAATTACTGATTGCGACAGCAAAACTCAGAACAGCAGTATCAGCAAAAAGGCCAAGATCGTTCGGGCAGTTACGATTGTCGGAACTGTGGATTGTCGCACGCGCCTAGAAATTGTCCCGCATATGGCCAAAAGTACTTCAAATGCCAAAAAAAAAATCACTTTTCACGTGTCTGTCAATCAACAAAAATCCATCAACTAGTGGGAAATGATGAAAGCTATGGCTGAAAGATACTGAAAGCCAGGCTGCTGCGATCGCAAATGACGTCGACTGTTTATTTTTGGGCAGTTTGTACGTTGATGCATTGAGTGAAAATAAACGATATTGGACTACGATTGACATAATTAACACCAAGCAAATTAAATTAAATTAGATACAGGAGCAGATGCTGAAGTCATCCCACAGCCAATTTTTAACAGTTTGCCAAACAGACCCGCCTTAAAAAAAAACAAATACACAAATATCTGGCTACGATGGAAATGACATCCCAATCTTAGGAAGCTGTAAACTGCGCTGTAAAGTGAAAGGCCAAACAGAATTTCGCTGACAATTTTAGGTGCAAAATCGTGTGAAAAGTTGGGGGCTCATTAAACGAATTTTCCAAATAAATGATCAAAAGCCAACCAACACACTAAACACAGATGTTAACTGCCAAGCCATCTTAAAAGTTACGAAGATGTTTTTGAGGGATGTTTTTTGTTGCCTCCCAGGAGAGGTGAAACTGCATTTGAAGGCTGATGCTACCCCAGTCGTCACAGCAGCAAGAAAAATTCCTTGCGCACTGGAAGAAAGCGTTAGGCAGAGGACTGGATGGTAAATCTAGACGTAATTATCAAGGTGACTGAACCAACCGAGTCCTAGCTAATAAGCCTGATGGTTGAGTTAAGATCTGTCTTGATCCACGTTGTTTGACTGAAGCACTGCAGCGTGAGCATTATGCGCCTCCAACGCCTGAATTGATTTTCGCAAAAATGTAAGGGGCAAACAAATTTACAGTACTGGATGCTGCCGATGCGATCTGGCAGTTGAGGCTGGATGAAGCGAGCTCTAAAATATACACATTTATTACGCCATGGGGCCGATATAGCCATTGTTGCGCCTACAGTCCAAACTGTTACGAGTGGCTTATTTGGGGTTAATTTGTCGCAGCGCCAGCTATCGTTAGGCTACCCAGAGTCTTTTGATAACGAAATTTGTTTTTTTTTTTAATCCCAACACTCTAACCCATACTGCCGATGGCCGGTTCTATTCTTATCAATTTACTCCCCTTCAATGGGATTCTCCAAGCACGTAGTTCTGACTCAAAGATTTCTCTAAGAAGAACCAAGGTTACAACAGATACAAAATATTAATTTATTTATGACATTTTTTAGTTCATACACTTTTGTTGTACATTGTAGTTTCATTAGCATTTCATGGTCATGTAGCAATTTTATATAAATAACACAAGGCTTTTATTTATCAGATATAATCATGTTCAATAGGCAACTTTTAGTA
>JAHWFP010108314.1:0-47598 GCA_023313725.1 Lithobius niger
TTTCTCAGTATTTGCTCGGTGGTGCTGCTAGATCGTTCACTATAACAGTAAATTTTTCTTTGTGTAATACTCCCCCTTTCCACCAATTCTCTCCCTCCCCTTTAATCCCGTCTTCTCCCTCTCCTTTTCGTTTCCCTCACTTCTTCCTTTTTGCTACACGTAGTTGATAGTGATTTAAATTAATACTGCAACTCTCCCTTTTACGAGGTTTTTGCCAAATTGGTATGGTCTCTATTCCGAACAACCCTTCAGAAATTCTCTTTTAGGTTCAGTTAATGCGTAATCGTATGCTCATTTGTGACAGCTCACTTCCTCCCCCCCCACTCTCAGTCTTTCGCTGTGGCTTAAGTGATGCGTACCTTGTGAAAAATAGTTGTGCATGACGTCATTTAGGACTTGCCGCTGAGATTACCACGGTGTTTGGTTAGAAGGATAATTTTTGTATCTTCCACCTTCCCAATCAAATAGTGGAGCTAACATAAGAACTGCCCCACAAATGCGCATTCCCCGTTCAGGCCCCTTCCCAATCCCATTTTATCGCTTTCGCTTGAGCAATCCATAACGTGAAAATATTACTGTCCTTCGTACCTGACGTCATTTAAACCCTGCCTTTGCGATGACCGCAGAGCAAATTGTTAGTCGAGGCAACAATGTGCCAATTTCAATTTGTTTTCAAGGCAACAACGTACCAGTTTCAACTTAAAGCCAAAGAATTGACTCGGTCGCACGTTTTCATTGTTCCCGTTTCGAGGGTCGTCGTCGTTGTCGTCTTTATTTCTGCTATAGGACTTCGGTTTATCATACACGGCTCGCCGTGCATATATATGATTGGAGTCCCCTCTCCAGCAAACTAAAACTATTAATTTGTCCGTTTCTATTCAACATATTTCGACCAAACTTGGCCAAATAGTAGATAGCAACTTTTCCAAACTTTACACCAACGTTTATGCAATTCCTTGCAAGAGTAATCGTAGGAAGCCACACGTAAATTTGAAAACTGTTCACTTGTTGTTGTTCTTGATCTTGTTCTTGTTCTTGGCTGCCATGGTTTCAGAAAAAACTACTGCACCTACCTAAAATCTGAAACTTGATCTGAGCCAGAAATTTCCCTGGGCTTCAACCTTACAAGGACCACTTTTTTAATTGGTCGATCCATTCCGGAGTTACGGGACCCTAAACGATCATTTTGATTGTTTTACATTGTTTTAACCATTGTATTTAGGGAATAATACCACTCAACAAACTCCCCATTCATTCTTCGTGAATGCAACAATCGACTGCATGCATAAACCTTTATAGCACGACACCATAGCCGTAAATAAGGTACACGGATTACAAACAAAAACGTCAAGTGTGACGTAAAAAAGGGGTTATATGATTGAAGTTTCATTTTACTTGTTAAAATGTACACGGATAAAAATTGGTGATTTTTAATTGAAATAATCAAATGTACAATTGAGAAAATTGGATCTGTTTAAGTGCTGTTGTGCTTTACGTAAAATATACGATGACTTACCAAGGATATGAAATTCCACGACAGAACTGGATCTGTTCATGTTTCCTTGCTGTTATACTAAGTGATGAAGCATATAGCCAACTTAGGGTTTTCACCACACAACTAACTTGTACTGGAAAATAAACACAGTTTATTAGATAAAAATACATTAGTACAATTTGTCGCTTTAAAAGAGAAGTTTCAGCCTTTACGACACTTCCACGTTTAAAATAACCAAGCGCTTTCACCTAATAAACAGGGTCTGGAGAGCCAAAGGGGTTAATTTTCATGCTTTGTCGTGTTCTCCATTCGTTTTCACTTAGTGTGTGTCGCGCAAACAAACGTCCCTCCAATGGTGATTGGAAAGTTTCTGTTTACATGTATTTGTGTGCGTGTTTAATGCTGCCTATCTGGGTGTTTCCTGGCCGTGTCAGTATAGCTCAACGGTAGGACTTAGGCCTTTGGTTTGCCATCATTTGCACCATATATATCCATATCCGCTTCCATATTTCACCTAATAAGACGTCATCAAGAATAAAAGGGAAAAGCACCAAATAAACATATTTTAAACCCATTAAAGATGTATTTTAAAATTCTAAATATCATAAATATATGTTTTAATGCAAGTAACCTAATCCAAGCTTACCTATACTGATAGCAATAACCCCCTCCTCAAGAAAAACGACAAAAATTAGCCTGTTATCTAGGCAGAACTGGTAATGTGTTTTGGCCATGGAGACACACCGCATTATTAAAAAAATCGTTTAAGAAAATATGTTTATTGTAATGTTTAACTAAACCAAAGTCAAAACAGCAAAAGAAAACGTATAAGCTTTCAGATACTACAGTGTTGCTGACGTGTTACGTCCACACGAAGCCTTGCTCCTCATCCATTGTAACGACCAAAAAAAAACGGCAAACGTTTGGTAAGGGGAACCAGTAAAGTGTTATTACATACAATGAAGTGCTGAATTTTTTAATATTTTGATGCTTAAACACTGAAATATACATATATAAAACGGAGCAGGCGGCCGATTCAAGCGGCCTCACCATTGCGTCCTTACAATCAAGTATCCCACCCTGTACTGCCATCTGTTGACGGGATTCGTCTTCAAATTCAGGTTGAGATACTTTTCCAACGTCTTCGAACAGATGGTGCAACTTACCAAACCCCCATGCCACCATCTGTTGACGGCCTTGGGCTACAAGTTCGGGTTATAACACTTTTTCCAAAGTCTTCGAAGAGATGGTGCCACTTACCAGACCTGCCGCACCGCTATTTGGATCATAATTTGGCGTATTGTTGTGGCACCAAGGCGGCAACAAAGTTGTAGTCGCGTGGAATGTGCCATTGGCGGCGTTTGAGCTAAAAAAAAAATCCACGTCTACTAAACCAGACAACTTTAATCCAAACTACGATAGGTTCTTAATTTCGAGGCCCCCAACGGGCCGCGAAATTGGCAGCCTGATACAATGGAAAGTCGCATGTATTTCCTAATGCTTACTCCCAGAAAGAGTTGAATTGTGTCAGAATTCAGAATTTGTTTATTGATCTCTGGCCCTAAGCCGTACGCCCACTACACATTTATAATACAACAAAGATGAACACAACTCCTCACAACTAAAAGCACTAGGAGAACTACGGAGTCCACTCACAACACTCACCGGTTCAAACCGAAAATAAGTCTGTCGCACACTTACTGCGTATTAAGTGTCGCACTACCAAGAACTGAGTTAGATCCACTGTGCACAACCCCGTAATGACACTTTGCCCCACAATGTATATACACCACACAGTCATCCTATTATTAATATACATGCTAATGCTAGAATGGGGAAGAGGAGGGAGGAGACGCCTAACGCCACCAAATTCAGACACCCGCAGCTTGCACCCGTAGATTGATTGATTGATTTGATTCATAATCATATAAATACAATTACACACATAACTACACAAATACACTATCAGATACATTTGATACATTTAAAACCAAAGGCAAAACACCAGAGTGCTGGAGGGAGGTGGAGAGATATTTAGAACCCACACTACGGCAGTGCAGGAAGGGGATGCGCCGGGGTGCGACGGGGAATGTCGGGGGGCAGGGATGTGCGGGCACGGATGGGGGGAGGGAGGAGGTGCGCAGCATTCGCACAGGCACAACTAGTAACAATATAAAACGATTTTATTTCGTAGTGCTTAGATTATTGCGCAATGCATTTCTTATATAGATAAATTTAAAACCATGTAGCTTGGAATTAACGAGAATCAGATACAAACAGCAATACACACCTCATTAACAAAAAAGAAATGTTAACAATGCTGCTAAGCCAACAATCACCGGCATTACCCTTATTACGAATTAGTTTATTAATATTCGGCGTTTGGTGGCAACTTAAAGTAACATTAATCCACCAAAAACCAAAACTGGTATAAGAGAAGCCGGCAAGTTTCAAAAAACGGTCGCACTTTCAAAGTAGTGATATCGTTCAACCAGGGGGGGGGGCGGATTGAGGCTTAATGGCGCATCGACAGCTTGGTCATTAGCTCCAATTCAACCAGGGAAAGGTCGCCAAGGTTAATCCTCTTAGCCAAGTTAATCGCACCTAATAATACTTTGGGCGTTAAATGAAAACTTGGAGATTGCTACCGCCTGTAGCAATGTTCTAGTTTTCATTTCATTTTCGAACTATTAGTAGGTGCGATTAACTTGGCTATCAGGAATAACCTTGGCGGCCTTTTCCTGGTTGAGTGATATCACTACTTCGAAAGGCCGACCGTTTTTTGAAACTTGTCGGCTTCTCATATAACAGTTTTGGATTTGGGTGGATAAAGATATTTTGTCCTTTAGTGAACCACGTATTTGCAAAAAACAGTGCATTCTGACAATTAGTACTTAAACGATAAGCGTGTAACACTTAAGCATGTTATAATCTACTGTTGGATGACAATACAAACAATGGTTATAACAATAATTTTACACATACGAGCCACTTCAGGGCCACCTGCTTCTAGCTGCAACCCCCATTTTAGAAAAAGGCACTTCCCCATATGACACTTTACCTGTCTGCCGAAATTTAGATCTGGCAAGTTTCCCTGATGAGCTGTAGAGGTGTCTTTTTACCCTATGAGAATTAACATGGGAGCCTGGTGATTAGCTAGTTACAAGTTACTACTTACACTCAACGTTATTGAGGGCACTTTTTCTCCATAAAGAACATGTTCCCACATTTTGTGTTGAGGTTTTCTTTGTTACTGCACCCACGATACCTGATTCAAACGATTTGCAAAGATTTCTACCGCATGGGGAATGTACACCAGCATGCTGAAATCACGTATAAGTTGGTTTCAGTTAAAGACACAGTCTGCTAGTGAGCCGCCATATCACAACAATTACACTCTGACAATTACGCTCTAATAACAATAAATGATGTTCTTGGCGGGGACACACTAGCGTGTGTCTTGATTACATTACACAAAGGTAAGAAAACGTTTAACTGCTAAATACTGAATTACTTAAAGAAAATATATTGACGACAGAAAAGGGTGTAGCCAATATTTCTACGTCTGAATTTGTAACATTTAAAACAGTAAGAATCGACCAGTAGTGTTTCCGTTAAGCCATTAGCTGATTCTCGGCTTACGTGTGATAAAACTCGATCTGCTTTGAGCTCTCGGGTGGGCAGACTGTTGAGCGATTTATGGTTATCGTTTGTTTATGAACTAACGCCTTACGAAAAACGCGTACTCCCATTCTAATCAATTTCTTGATCGTCTTAGATGTGAACCGTCTGTCAGCAGCATAAGAGTTGTAGCATGAAAGCTCCACGATGCGGAATGAGCGAGCGAAGCAAGCGACTCCTCTAGTGACTAAATCATTAAAAAGTTGCAGTCGGCTTATATATATATATACAAGGTGATTCATAAAGTACTAAAAATAGGTGTATAAAATGTAGGCCTATAAGACGTAGGCCTATGAAATGCAGGCCTATAAAATGTAGGCCTATAATAGACCTAAAAAATGATGATAGTCACACGATAACTCCAATTTGTGTACAGTGCACCTTAGGTTATTGTACCATTGGAAAGCTCGTCATAAATGAAAGGGATAGTAGTTCCTGCCTCACCTCCCTTCCCCCCCCCAGGAAATAACATGTGATCAAAAGGTATAGCACGGCCTCTACTGTACCCAAGCTACAAGCCTAGTGAGCTCATCTAATATCCTGCCTCATTAACTTTGCGCAACGTCTTATTGTGAAACCAGGATTTGAATCCAGTAACCGAAAAGGTTTGAAATTCGTGATATCTCCAACCGTATTCATGAATTGCAGTGCATTTGGATTGCCAAACTGAAAACCCTGCAAACCTGTAACCAATTTCATCAAATCTAATGAATATCTTGCACTCAGGGTTTGAAAACACGCAACTAAAAAGGTTTGAAATATGTTGATATTTTCAACCGTAGTGCCGCTGTAGTAGTGCAATGTAGCTTGTTTAAGCTAGCCTAATAAACAAAGTAACTTCCATTTGTGGAGTGGCGGGTTTGTATTCATGGCATCCCTGATCCTTAAGGATTCTATGGATGGCAGTTTGGTTGGTATTAAGATGCTGGGCAAGGTCTCGTTGTGATGTTCGAGGGGTTGCGTCGATAGACTCAATTACGGCAAGCGTACTTTCTTGATCTGTAGCCGAACATGGACCACCACATGCTCCCCCAGACTGTAGTCTGCCACTTACCCTGTTGCCTTAAATTTCCGCAGTAAATTATAATTGACTGTGTTGTAGCATGGCCGTTCTCTGTCTGGATGGCAGGCGTGAAATTGGTCAATAACTGCTGCAATGGTTTAGAAGTTGGCTCCCTACATGCCACAAAGCAGGACTAGTTCCATCCTGTCCTCAATATTGTACTTCGAGGGCATGTCTCACAGGCCTACACGTTCCAATCTAACGTTCAACTTCTACATTCAAAGAAGGTGGCTATAACGGAATTGTAATACTACACGTACGCGACCTGACAACAGGCAGTTTGCTACAACACAATTACAAAACGTCCCCGTCAAGTGCAGGTGGAATTCAAGGTATGCATAATTGGACATAGCAAGCCTTTATTAGATTGACCTAAGGTTTTTGTTTCATGTGCTAATAAAATTAGGCACCCCTATAGTATAGGCCTACATTTTATAGGCTTACATTCATACGCCTATTTTTCAGTACTTTATGAATCACCCTGTATACATATACATATATATGCATATATGCATATATATATATATATATATATATATATATATATATGCATATATATGTACATATGTGCATATATATGTGTATATATATATATGTATATATGTAAATATATGTATGTATACCGCAACAATACGTGACGTGACAATACGTGACAATTATTACGTATTAAAATACGTAATACGTGAAAATACGTAGTTTTAATACGTAGTAATTGTCACGTGACAATACGTGACAATACCGCAACAATACGTGACGTCATCGATTGTTGACAGATTTTTTCGTGAAAGCTTCGAACATTTCCGGAACGTGCGTCAACAATGTATTGGCGGCAACGGTTGTTGTGAGTGGCAGTATCTGAAAAGCCCTTCATTGCTATGAGGCACTTGCAGTTCACGGGTGGAGAGGATGTTGGAGTTGTTTTATGGATATTTAAAATCCAATACCACAGAATACCCGTTTAGCAGTTTAATTAAATTACATTACGCAAAGATACGAAAAAAATTAAATACTAAATATTAATTACGTATGGCAAATACATTGACAACAAAAAAGGGTTAAAAGAATATTTTACGTCTGCATTTCTAACATTTCAAATTGCAACAATCGACCAGTAGTGTATACGTAAAGTCATTTCCTCGTTCTCTCCTGTAGTAAACCATGAGTAGCTTGGGCGATGAGTTAGTTCCTTGCGTAGCCCAAACTTACGTTAAAACTGCGTTGTACGATTGGATTCCTACATTAACAAATCATGGCAAGGTGTTTGTTGTAGGTGTCGTAAAACACGAGCAGCTTTGGGTAAGTATAAGTGCCTTGCGTAAGCCTAAGTCACATTCAAGCCTTTACGTTTTCATTCGAGGACGAAAACAAAAAAAAATTGTAGTACTAACAAAAATTACAATTGATGTGTGGTTGACGGTGGAATGCTCTGTCGTTGCTTATGCTATGCAGCTTATGCAGCACAATTTCTTTGAATTAAAAAAATAATATTGTCCGTTTTCCCCATATTCAACCTTAGCCGTTGAAAAGGACGTTAATTCGACAACTTTCCTTTTGACAACAGGGATCAGGTTGCAAAATTAGCAGTGGGAAGTAAAGCAATGCAGAATACAGACGTTACAAGTATGGGATGATCCCTACAGACGAATGTTGACAAAAGAGGTAGATATCCAGTCTTATCTAAAGAAGTGTAGCAATAAGGACGCTCCTCGAGCGAAGCGAGACGACACCTACGGAGCGAGCGAAGCGAAGGATGTGGCTAGTAAACCATTAAAAACTTTCGTACGGTTTATATGTTTATATATATATATATATATATATATATATATATATACACTTCTTCTCCTCCTGGAAATAGGAAGGCTAAAAATGTGAGAAAGATGTCGAAAGGTAAGAAATTAATCCCCCTATTTCGTTAGGCGCATTTTCGTGATTCTTGATAAAAGTTTTCCCCTCGAAAAAACCGAATAACCCTTTTTGGACCATTGTTGAAACTAATTTTTTACAGTTGAATGTTAGCTTCGGAATGTTAAATTTTCCTGCTGGGAGGATGGTCCATAATTGTTGCGCTACGTCGGCGGCGTGTGGTCCAACAGTGTTGTCTGTGGGAGTACGGCTGGCAATCTGAGTAGCCTTCGCACAAGAATGAAGTACGTGCAGCGAACGGATAGCAATACTCTTGGAGTTGATTTATGGATTTTTATCTGTGGTTCTATTCTGTCGAATAGAACCCAATTTGTCATGGTGGAAGGCTCACCATCAACTTCGTTGAACGTTATTAGCGGAGTGCCCCAGGGATCGGTTCTTTGGCCTCTCCTTTTCATAATTTACCTTAATGATCTTTCTAGTAGCTCCAACACTTGCGAACAAAGTAAGTTTGCTGATGATTTGATCAGCCATTCTCCCATATTAGATGACAATGGTGCTTGTCTCCTTCAAAGGGAGATTGATGAAGTTTATAGCTGGTCAATTAAGTGGCAATTGCCCATCGCAAATTCAAAATGTATGTCATTCCACATAGGAAACAGAAACCAGTGTCACTATTACAGTATGGACCGCACCGTGTTACCAGATGTTTCTTCAGTGAGAAGTTTAGGTGTCTGGTTTTGTTCCCCCCTAAACAAACGATGCATTGTAACCACATTGTAAACAGTGCTCTTAATCGCCTATATATTGTTAGACGCGTTTTTGCTTTGGGTGACACACATATCCTGCTCTGGGCCTTTAAAGTTTATGTCAGGCCACTGATTGAGTATGCTTGCCAAGTTTGGGCTCCAAATCTTTTAAAGGATATTGATCATCTTGAATCGGTCCAGCGCCGTTTCACCAAGTCCTTGAAGGGCTTCAACAATCTACCATACGCTACCCACTTACACCGTCTTAAACTCGACTCCCTTGAACTACGTCGTCTAAAGGCGGATCTTATTCTTACCTTTAAAATTGTAAGAGGATTTCTACCTATAGATATCCCTTTATTCGAGTTATCAACAATGAAACACACTCGAGGACACATGTATAAACTTGTGAAACCGCCAGCCAAGTTGGAGGTCCGCAGATTGTTTTTTGCAGTTAGGGTTGTCACACCATGGAACTCTCTTCCTGCGGATGTGGTTTCGGCGGCTACTGTGGATGCTTTCCGTCATCGTCTGGGGCAAATTGACCTGAAACGTTTCCTAAAAAGACCCGAGTTTTGTTCTATCTGATGTTTTATGTTTTAAAATGTACGGATCGGTGTAAGCGGCTCTCAGCACTGCCGTTTCATTTACACCCTAACTGGTGTTCAAACCACTTATTATTATTATTATTAAAAACCAATATCCCAGAATACCCGTTTAGCAGTCAAATTAAATCCACCCAAAACCAAAATTGGTATCAGAGAAGCCGCCAAGTTTAAAAAAAGGGTCGGCCTTTCAAAGTAGTGATATCATTCAACAGGGAAAGGCCGCGAAGGTTAATCTTGATAACCAAAGTAATCGCACCTACTAATAGTTAGAAAGTTAAATGTAAATTAGAATATTGCTACTGGCGGTAGCAATCTTGAAGTTTTCATTTAACGCCCAAAGTATTATTAGGTGCGATTAACTTGGCTAACAGGATTAACCTTGCCGGACTTTCCCTCGTTGAGTGTTATCACTACTTTGAAAGGCCAACGTTTTTTGAAACTTGGTGGCTTATCTTATACCAGTTTGGGTTTTGGGTGGATATCACAATTTCAGAGGACTGTGAATGAAGAAAAGATCAGACGGTCTAATCGTCTACTGTACCTTTTTTGGTCAGGAGAAATTTTATATCTATAAATTTTCTCATTCATAATTTTCACCTTTGCCATTGACCAATTAGCCGTTACGTCAGTGAAATTGACACAGTTTGACGCTGATTTTCGTTCGCTTCGTTCACTCAATCAATGCATCCCTCCTCACTTGGCCCTACCTAGGTTAACATTAATTGTTCAATCACTTAGTTACCATAGTGTTCAAGAACACATAATTGTCCCTTTTATCGTCCTGGGGCGGATAATTTAGTTTGGGTTCGTGTACCGTAACAAAAAAACGACCAAACCTTTGCAATAAAAGATACTCCGTCTCTTAGTGACGACAATGAATTCTGACAATTAGGTACTAAAACGATAAGCCTGTAACACTTAAGCATGTTTTCTCTATTGTTGGATGACAATACAAACAATGGTCACAACACTAATTTTGCACTAACGACCCACTTTCAGGGCCACTTGCTTTTAGCTGCAACCCTCATTTTAGAATAGGGCACTTTCCCGTATGACGCTTTATCTGTCTGCAAAAATTTAGATCTGGCAACTTTCCCTAATCAGCTGTAGACGTGTCGTATTACCCTATGAGAATTAACATGGCAGCCTTCGGACTAGTTACTAGTTACTAGTTGCTAGGTACTAGTTACTAGTTACTAGTTGCCAGGTACTAGTTTAAAAAAAAAAAAAAGCCAGTTACTAGTCACCTGTAACACAAATTCAGCGTTATTGAGGACACTTTTTCTCCATGAAGGACTCGTTCCCACATTTTCGTGTTGACATTTTCTTCGTTATTGGACCCAAGACACCTGATTCAAACGATTTCCAACGATTTACACCAGTATGCATGGGGATTTACACCAGTATGCTGAAATCAGGTATAAGTTGGTTTCAGTTAAAAGACACAGTTTGCTAGTGCGGCCGCCTTTTTTCATCACCAATCATTTTTTGACAATCGGATGTCTACAGTCCGACGATCTACCAGTTTTTCCAGTTTTTAGTCAACATTACTAAATGCCATAAAAAGGTACATGGATTACAAACAAAAACGAAAAGTCTTCCGTAAAAAGGGGTTCTTTGATTGAAGTTTAACTTTTCTTGTTAAAATGTGCACGGATAAAATTGGATTATATTTAATTTAAATAATCAAATGTATAGGATAGTAAAAAAACTGACGATCCAACATTTTCTAAGTCCAACTTTTCTAGTTTTATTTTCTGATTTCTGTCCTCTCCTGGTTCTGAAGGGTGCTATAATTTAAAAAGTTTGAGTTAGAAAATTTTGGGTCGTCACTTTTTTGTGGACCACTCTGTATAATTCAGAAAATTGCATTTGCTTAAGTGCTGTGGTGCTTTAAGAATATTTTTCGTCCGTAAAAGCACAACAGCACTGTAACAGGTGCAAATTTTCTCAATTCTACATTTTATTATTTAAATTAAGAACTCTTTTTCTTCTCACCGTGCCAAGCCTCAATAACCCTTCATAACCTGGCGTCCCTTTAAAAGGACGGCTACTGAACCGCAAAAAACGTTTTTTTTTACGGGTCCCCGGGGACCCCGAGCAAAGCGAGCAGCAATGGCCCAGTGGTTAGTGTCCAAACCAAGTCTCCAAACCAAGTGAACGCCGGTTCGAATCCCGCGACCGACCCAACTATCAAATGGGACTTTTAAAAAAATGCATCCAATTTGACATGGGCGTTAAAGGGTTAAGAATCATCCAATTTTATCCGTGTACATTTTAACAAGTAAAGTGAAAATTCAATTATCTAACCAAAATTAGAAAGTTTTTACGGCAAACTGGACATTTTTTTTAATAATAATTACGTTGCGCTGATCCAAGTGTGCCAATGTGGTATTGAGGGATGGCTAAAGGCTTGGACTTTTTGCGCACAGACGCGTTTATTTATTTCAAGAGGAGCAAAGCAAACGAAAATCGCCGTTTGTTATCCCGGTAGAGTGATGCAAACAAAACTCGCCGTTTGTTAGCCAGCTTAGAAAAAAATTGCTCTGAAAGGAATTCAGAGTCGACAGAAAATCCTCAACCAGTTTGTTTATCATTATCTATAAACACGCTAGTGTGTGGCCGCCAAGTAACAGTCGATCATCCCATTGTAGAGATCCGATTGTTAAAAAAATTGTTGTTAATAAGAAAAAGGAAGCCTAACTGGCAGACATTTGTCTGTTAACTGTTAGCAACTAAAAGCATATTTTGGCATGTTGAGGATAAATCCCAATGCGACAGAAATCTTTCAGATTGTGGTAAATGTAAAAGAAAGTGCAGGGATAAAGAAAAAACAAAAGTTAAAGGTTGAGTGTCCACCATTCATGGAGAGAAACATGCGTGAATAACGTTGTTTTTATGTTACTGACTAGTAACTAGTAACTAGCTAGCAACGCTGGCCCCATGTTAAATCCCATAGACTCATTGTTCATGGCTAGCGCAAAATTGAGAAGGCCTACACAGCTACACTTTTACACATGGATGCATGGCGATCTGAACATTGTCCTTTTGTTGGCTTGGGGGTAGTTGGGGTCAGGACAAATGCGTGGGAGGGTTTTGAAATTCGGCACCAGGGAATTTAAATTTAGTTTCTCTTCGAAATTGCAACCAAAAATTCAAACAACAATGGCTTGAACAATCAACACTGGTCCTTAGATTTATTGTTACAGCCTAGACGAACTAAAAGCTAAACTTGCACACATAGGGCCTTAGGGCTTCGTCGGGCAGATGACCGGGTGCGGTTAACGCTCGCTAACACCCTTTGAACTAAAAGCTAAACTGAAACGAAGGACAATTTACGTTGGCGTGGATTACGTAAGAATAAAGGGATGCACTTTAGATGATGGTTACGCAACAACACGAGCATCCACGAGCAAACTGGGTTTTTGCTAATACCCAAAAATAAGATACTTCGCGTTTTGCTGTTTTAGTACAGTGACCTTCGGGAGCATGGCTAAATATAAACAAAGAAAGTAAACAAAAAAAAATTCTCAATTTTGCTGATGAAGCGGCTATTTATTTATAGACATAAAATTCCTAAAAAAAAAGTAGGGCGGAACAGAAGACGGTGCGCTGACTTTTTGTGTGTTCACAGTCCTAAGGTAAACCATGTGTCAATCAACTGAAAGCAACTAAAAGCATATCTTGTCATGTCGAGCATAAATCCTAATACAGCCGAAATACTGAGAAAGTAAGGGCAAGTTGCAGGGATAAACGAAACAACTCAAGGGCATGCACTGATTGAGTGAACGAAGCGAACGAAAATCAGCTTTTGTCATCCAGCATGCACAAAATAGGCAGAAAGAAAGCAGAAGCATGGATTATGCAGAAGCATGGAATTAAACATGAGTGACAGGCTGCACAATGCCAAACTGCAAGGGGAAAAGGGTTTACAGTGGTAAGAGAGATACGCTGATTGAGTGAGTAAAGCTAACGAAAATCAGCGTATGTCATCCAGCATGCACAACATAGGCAGAAAGATACTTAATATTGATGAAGCATGGAATTAAACATGAGTGACAGGCTGCACAATAACAAACTGGAAATAAGCAGTTCTTCACAGTCCCCGTAATAAAAATTTGTGTCACCACGCTATCACTGCAGACAAGAAGACGAATGAAAAGAAGGTTTTATGATGGCAAGGGAGACGTGCTGATTGAGTGAGCGAAGTTACCCAAAATCAGTGTTTGTTAGCCAGTATACGCAAAATACTGATTAAAGAATCTTGCATTCCCACGTTTATTACACCCGTCCGGAGGACTGGCTTCCTCTAGTGTAATATTAATCGTCTACCGCGGCCGACTTTCACGAATTTTGTTCTTGCATCTCCTTCCTTAATATTTGGTATGCGATTGTACGGATGGTGTCTATGGACAGCTCCTATGGACAGCTCCTGTGTAGTTTTGCACCTTAAGTCAGAATTTCGATTGGTCGTTCCATTCCGGAGCTACTGGACCCGAATGAGTAGTTTCATCGTTTCACATTGTTTTAAACATTGTTATTAGGCAACAATGTAAATCATCAAACGCCAGTATTAAAAGCTTAACGGTTTTATTAAGATCCTAGTGGCCCGAAGCAAACAAAATACAAGAAACACTATGATATGACAAACTCAACACTGAAACAAAATATAAAACCAACTCAACAGTGCCACTATGTACAACGATTCAACAGGTTGCGCCCAACTACAAACTATACGCAAAAGGGAAAATAAAGACCCTGTCAAATAACCCGATTAGAAGCTTTACAATACGCCGCATTTGCCCGGAGGCGACTCAAACACCCTGAGAAATGCTGAGTGTGGAGCGGGACTCCCAAAGCCCGCACCAAATCACCCTGAAAGTCAAATTTTACCAGAAAGGTCGCTCTGTATAGTATGTGCAGCTTGCAAACAAACAGAAAATGCTGAACCGATTCGACCTCATCCCCACACTCAGAGATCGGTGACTGGCACCAAACTATGCGGTTTGAGTGCTACCGCAGCAGAGTGTGCCCCGTACACAGACGAGAAACCAAGCGAGCGTCACCATAAGACAGTTTACCAAGTACACCAGGATCAACATCATATGGACGAATTCCAAAAAGAGCCCTGCCCTTAACAGCAGACAACAACAATAACAACAACAACAACAACAAACAATGCAAATGCCAGGATACAAAGGGTATAGGTCATAATTATTTTCTTGGACGTTTTAAAATTGCGGCCTTACAACCAGTCAGCATAGCCTGATGGTGACAGGCTGTGCAATGCCAAACTGGAAATAAGCAGTTCTTCACAGTCCCCGAAATAAAAATTTGGTGTCACCAGGCTGTCACTGCAGACAAGAAGGCAAGAGGGAAAAAAGGTTTACAGTGGTAAGGGAGATGCGCTGATTGTGTGAGCGAAGCGAACGAAAATCAGCGTTCGTTATCCGGCATGCACAAAATAGGCAGAAAGAAAGCAGAAGCATGGATTATGCAGAAGCATGGAATTAAACATGAGTGACATGCTGCACAATGCCAAACTGGAAATAAGCAGTTATACACCTCCTGTTCTCCTGTCTTCCTGTCCTGTTTTGTTGTTCTGTTGCTTTGTTATTTTAGATTCTGTATTAAGGCGAATGGCGACTGGACGAGGCCCTCAGGAATAAAATTCAGATTAAAAAAGCAAAAACGAAAGACAACCTTCAAGCTAAAACGACATAAAGCCCCCCCCCTTCCCCACCCCAAGCAGCAATGAAAACGGGCGAGCGTGTCTGTTCTTTGGCCAGAAGATGAGTCTGGCACGTTGGTGCATTGAAAAGAAGTTGAAATTGGCACATTGTTGCCTAGACTAGCAATTTGCTCTGCGCGGGCATTTCAGCGACGGCAAGTCTTAAACGACGTCACACACGAAGGAAAGTCATTTTTCACTCGGTCAGGCTAAAGCGATAAACTGGGAGTAGGAGGGAGCCTGAACGGAGAATGCCCGTGTGTTGGGCAGCGAGACTGTCAGACCAGCTCTTTAGAAAATAAAAAGATGGATGGGGTGGGGTTGTGGAGGGGGCAATTCTTATGTTGCCATTAAGCATATGATTACATATTAACTGAACCTTCAAGGCAGGTTTTGTTTTGCGAGGATGCGAGGAAATTAGAAGGGAATAGAGGAGGTAGAGGAAGGGGAGGAAAAGGGCAGTATTCCAAGAAGCAAAATTGCCTGTCGCATTCATTGTTCTGGCCACCTACCGAGAATTGGAAACAACCACGGGCAAAACAATACCCCGGACGAAGCCGGGGACAACTGTTAGTCATTCATAGGGCATTAAAGATTAGCAAATTTCGGCAACGTTAGTTTTTTGCTTTAGAAGTTTATTAACTCTACATCATCGAATTAATGAAACCTAATTAATTTACCCGTTGATTAACTACTTGATTAAAATACTTGTAAATACTTGTTTGGTTATACTCTTTTTTTTTCTTGATTAAATACACATTTAAATAAACTACCACCATTTTAGTACTTTGCTTCAGACGTTGATTTAACCCTTCCAATACAGATGTACGGCCAGATGAGCTATTTTATAAAAGTCCGTGGGTACATAGGTCGGTTGTCTAATTCGATCTCGTATACTCTATGTTAGTAGGCCAAGCCTCCAACAACTTGGTGTATTTTCATGATGTTTGTGTTTGTCGTTGAACTTAATTTAACTCACTTATATGTACGGCACGGTGTAGAAAGGAGTAATACGTAAGGAGTAGCACGTAAATTGCTTAAAAACCCATATGCTATTGAAGCAGAAAAGGAAAATACTTATTCAACAAAAATTTATGTTGCAAAATAAATGAAAATTTCTCGTCCCAAATTCACTTACTGTATAATTCGATGGCAAACAGGTCTACCAGCACGCACCGCCTGACAATCTTTTTGTTTACGTGTAGCAAACTCGGACCTTTTCTCCTTATCCTTGGGTTAATATTTAATAGTACGTCAGGGCATACGTCGTTATTGTATGTTACTCAGTTAAATTCAATGCGCGTGTAAAGTATTTCCGTGTCAGAACTAGTGATGCATAATTGATTTTATGACTGGTCGTGCTAACATCATTCGTTGTAGTTAACTTGAAATACATATAAAAATAAATACATATCTTTCCTTTTGATCTTACCGACGATAGATTCTTTTAGGGGGCGTTACTATATGTTCTCAGACAGAACCTGCGATTGGCTATTCACATTTTATTGCTGTCGTTATAAGTGATCTGAGCGTGTAGCGTTTTCAGTACAACTACTGGTACTTGGTAAGTATTGTAGTTTTTTAGATAAAAACACATTAGTATATTTATTCATTTTGATATATACCACTGCCCATTTACTTTGCACGGACGCATTCAATACTTGCACGTTGTAATATTACAACTGAACAAAAAACGGCTTCGCCATTTAGAAAAGTTTTAGAGTTCGTATCCCTATACTCACAGCTGTGAAGGTCCACAAATAAAAACGGATTAGAGTTCACTCGAATGCAACGAACTAAAATTTCAACCCCAATTCCAGGGAATAAGGAGTGTTTTTATTCAATGGTTATGTCAGAAAGTGAACGCAGTTTGTGTGCGTGGATATGTTTTTGTGTATTTGCGGTGAATTTGTGTATTGTACAGCCTTTTTTTTTTATAGTAGTCTGTGTTTGCGGTTTTATGTGGTAGGTCAGTTTCGTGTGAGTGGCTGGCTAGATGTGTATTTTGTGTGCATTTACAATTTGTGAAAAAAACAGACTCCTATACTTTGTTCCACATTATGCTTTCAGAAAACTGACTATATGATGCCCTGTTTTCTTCTACTACGAGTGCAAAAAATCCGTAAACATCCCATTCGTAAACTCTAAAAGTAACTGTGAACAATCTACAAGGTTGATATCGACGTGTTTTGCACTCTTAGTGCAAGGAAACGAGTCGTCATCCAGTCAGTTTTCTGAAAACATAATGTGGAACAAACTATAGTATGACGCAGTTTTTTTTTGCCTGTATTTATGTTTGATGGTTTCTGTTTTAATTCCAGTTCGTGTGAGCAACTACGTGCTCATTTTGCGTATGTATTTTTAATCTTTAAATTTTGAATGCGTTTTGTCGTTTATGTCGGCTGTTTCATGCGACTGTATGTGTTGCATTTTGTGTGTGTGAAATATCTAACCGTTTTGTTTGTTTGATCAGTAACGCACATGTATTGCGTGAGAATGGAGTCCGGCATGTCACACTCCTTGTTCCCTGGAATTGGAGTTCAAATTTTAGTTCGTTGCATTCGAGTGACCTCTGATCCATTTTTTTCCCGCTTCCTTTTTATTTTCATTGCTCTGGTCTAGTCTATCATCTGTACGGTATTTTCACTGTCCACCCAAATTTGTTTGCGAAAAAACGGTACATCAGAAATGCGTATTATATTCAAGTTCCGCCAAACACACTAGCGTGTGATGCAACACACTAGCGTTTTTCTAGATTTAGCATATATCATATCGAAGAGGAGTTGATTTTGCATTGTTTGCATTATAACACATAACACATTCAGTTATGTTGGCTGCCTTTTGAGGCCGTAAGACCTCAAAATTTACCTTTTTAGTGGCATGCCCGAGCCAACTCGTTCAAAAGTTTAAGTATTAAAAACAAACTCCAAACTATGCACGACATGGACAACAATGGAGAAACGATAACAGTACTACGTTCCCTTAACAAGCTGGCTTTAGAGACGGCCTTGGCTAAGTTAGTAGAGGCATGTGCCTCAAGTTAAAAAGCTCCTACAAGTTGCTGGTTCGAGCCCCTTCCAGGATTGCCCCACTTTAGTTATCCACTGTTCTCTGGCTAACGGTTTAACGTTTTTATTAGAAGTCCTGGCTCAAGGCGCGCTAACTATGCTAACTCAAACATGATACAACGACAATGTTACTTTTCCTGCTCCCAAGCATCGTTCATCTTGTTCAAGTAAAGTCTAATCCGATCTTGTGCGCCTCGCCTCTTTGTTGCACCATTGTTACATGTTGCACTTTTGTCACATGAAGCAGCATTGTAACATTTTGACATTATTAGCTTCCGCCTATGTGGCCTTAGGGCTCCATCTGGCAGATGATCGGGTGCGGTTAAAGCTCGCTAAAACCTTTTGACCGTTTGACCCTTTTGTGTTAGTTCACTGCTAGTGTTAGTTTTACTTCTAGAGTTAGTGTCCGGCTGCTGCAGACATAGGGCCTTAGGGCTTCGGGCAGATGACCAAGAGTGGTTAACGCTCATTAAACCCTTTGAACCTTTTAGAGTTAGTTTTGTTTATGGTGCATGGCTACGGGCCAAAACCCTGTAGAAAACATACTTTTCGCCTCCGCCTGTCCATTTTCTGAAAATTCTCGTGCGCAACGAACTCTAATATACACGGCCTGTGTTAATTTGCTCAACACAAGACAAGATTGTAGTTATTTCTTTTAACAGAAATAGGATATGAAAGTAAAAGATGTTTCGGTAATGTGTACTAGCACAGGATAGCACTGTTTGCTTACAAAAATAAAGAAAGCAGTCGTCTAGGACGATTGCCGACCACCTTGAGTGGGCGTCTCATCTTATTGCAGTCAGGTCTCTTACGAAAATTAACTAGTACAGAACACCCTACATGGCTGTGAAGTAAAGCAAACGTCAAATAAAAGTCTGCCCGCAGTCTTCGAAGTTTGAAACAATTTAAACAAAGTAATCAATGTCAATCAGGGTATGACTTGAAACGACGTCTTCTGTGTGACCGTGAACTACTATGTTGAACGGATAACATCCTATTAGTGTATTTTAAGAAGTGTGGAGACTAAACCAGATAGCATAGTCTAGGAGGTGTCTCACATAGCATTGAAAACTCAAATTCATGTTCTACCTTACCTGAATTAAAAATATCTTAATAATATTTATTCAATTGTGGGATGAATTTTGTAATAAGACTAAAGTGCAGAGAAAATTTCAAATTCTTGGCTAACCAGTCTCCAGATCCTTTACAAGTTCCAGGTTTGGCAGCACTGATGGAAACTCTAGGTAATTATACCCCAAATTGGAATTGTCAACCTGGAGAAATATGTCTTATTTTATGCTAGGGGCACCTTCCAGATACTCGATAAATACTGTAAATCCAGTAATGCTGATTCAAGCTCTGAATGGATTTGAACAGTGAAAATGCGTGAACTTAATTTTATGTTGTCAGCAATTTTTTTAATGCTACTATCAGCCGTATCGAATGAAGGGTCATTAAAAACACAATCTGGATGCCTAAAACATAACCCTTTGGTGAGCCACAAGCAAATGTAACCTATTCAAAACTCCAAACTCTCAATTTCGAGACACTGGGTTAGGCCAATAAAAAAATCAGACAGACACTTTAAAAGTTTCCTGGTAAACCTTGGCAGCGCAGTTTCGCGAAAATTGAAAAACGCGAAACTGCTTCAAGGGTTTTTTATAAAAGCAAAGAAAGCCATATCAGCAAATTCCTAAAACGTGGCACTAATTTTTGGTCAGAAGCCACTTATTTAATACCTTCAGTAGTGGTAAAATACGATATGAAGACCCCCCAGTCGTGCAAAAAGTTGCATGAAATCATTCAGAGCAGTTAAACCTCAAGTAAATCTACCCTAATTTCAGAAGCGTGCTAATGACGAATTAGCAACCTCACACACGTTAACCTCCCAAGTAAAGCTCCTATGCTAGTAAACCTACCCCACTCAAGTAAACCTACCTGACTGACAAGGTTTACTTGAGTGGGTAGGTTTACTTGGGTGGGTAGGTTTACTTGGGTGGGAGGTTTACTTGCGAGGGAGGTTTATTTGAGTGGGAGGTTTCCTGTAAACCGAAAGTGAAGTCATCCACTATGGCGGTTTGCAGCACTTTGGTTTGCAGTTTTGCAGCACAGTTTTGCAGCACTTTGGTTGAACTCCATCGTTAGCAACATTTGGGAGATTTAGGGTGTCTAACTGCTTTATGAGCTTTCTTTTTGTGAGAATAACGAATCGTTAGCTGCACTCCTACAAATGACTCAGGATCTCAGGGGTACAAATGCTTTATAATCTTTCACATTGTGTGAATTATAAATATTTAGCAGCACTCCTGCAAATGACGAATTAGACAGGTCTCAGGAGTGCTAATGCTTTACGAGCGTTCACATTATGAGAGTGATTAATTGTCAGCTGCGCTCCTAACATTAGAGGAGTTTCAGGACGCAAATGCTTTTCGAGCTTTCACATCATAACAATGACTAATTGTTAGCTGCTACTGCTGAATATGACAAATTTGAGGGGTCTCAGGCGGTGCAAATGCTGTATAAGCTCTCATATTGTAAGAATGACGAACTGTTAGCTGACTCATGCAAATGACGAATTATCACCTTTTGGGGTCTCATGGGTGAAAATGCTTTATGAGCTTACACATTGTGCGAATGATAAACTGTGAGTTGTAGCTCTGCTGCCCTTTGACTGTACTTTAGCTGCACTCAATGGTTAGCGACATTTGAGGGATCTCTGGTCTTCAACTGCTTTATGAGCTTTCAGATTGTTAGAATGATAAAAATCCTTCATCAGGGCCATTCCTGAAGAGCATGAAAATGAAGAAATAACAACATTAGGCGGTCCTTAAATCAGGTACTCTGAAAAAATTTATTATGATATTTTCCAAGTTGAAAATACATAAATTAGGGGGTGCGAAGTTAAGCAAATGTTTTACGAGTTTTCACATGTCGTAAATGTATGAGCTCAGGTACACCTGTAGCTGTTTTACGAGCTTTCACATTGTGAGAAAGACAAAAATGCGTTATGAGCTTTCACGTTGTGGGAATGACAAAAATTCTTCATTTGGAGCACTCCTGTAGGGCATGAAAATAACAAAATTGCTGCTAATGCTTTGTGAACTTCACATTGTGAGAATTACGAATCATTAGGGGTACTCCTGAAGGGCATGAAAATGACGATATAACAACTTTAGGGAGTCCTCAAATCGGGTACATTGCAAATGTCTTACGAACCTTTGTATTCGAAAATGAAAGAGGTCAAGCACCCCAGTAGATGCTTTATGAGCTTTCACATTGTGAGAATGACAAAAATGCTTTATTGTGAGCACTTCTGAATGGCATGAAAGTGATAAAATAGCTACAAGAGCTTTATGAGCTTTCACATTGTGAGCATGATTAATCATTAGAAGCACTCCTGAAGGGTACGGAAATAGTAAAATGACAACATTAGGAGGTTCTCAAATCAGGTAGGCCTACCGATACAAATGCCTTATGAAGTATTGAGGTATTGAAAATGCGTAGGTTAAGAACTACCAAGCTGAGTAAATGCTTTATGAACTTTAACGTTGTTGTGACTTTGTGAAAATTACGAATCATTAGAGGCTCTCCTAAAGGGCGTGAAAATGAATAGGTCAGTAGGCAGTAAGCTGAGCAAATGCTTTACGGGCTTCCGCATATCAACAATGTTGGAAGTCAGGCATACCTGCAAATGCTTTATGAGCTTTCACAATATGATAACGACGAAAATGTTTTATTAGGAGCACTCCTGAAGGGTATGAAAATGAGGAAATATCAACATTAAGGGATCCTCAAATTGGGTACCATGAAAGGAGCCTTGTAACCTTTCGAATGCTAAAAATTCTTAGGTTAGGGTTGACAAGTTGATCAAATTTTTCATACGTTCTCAAATATCGCCACCGTTTGAGGTCAGGCCAGCATGATGGACGTTTAACGTTTCAAACGTATCAACACCGTTATGTTCATCCATATGAATGAAACGTATCAACACCATTATATTCATCCATACGAATGAAACGTTGAACGTTCATTCGTTCAATTGAAACGTACTTTTTTGAAAGTACCTTTGATTAACAATCATGTTTTATCGATGATCAGTAATCTGCATAAACATTTCAACACGATCTGAAACTTTCAGCTGTACATTGATAGAGCTGTACGCTATAAGTCTCCTAAATTATTTCCTAATTGTTCGTCTTTCTTACAATATGAAAGCTCATAGGGCATTTGCATCCTCTGAGACCCTCTAATTTGTCATTTTCATCAGTAGCAACTAACAATTAGTTATTCTCATGATGTGAAAGGTCAAAAAGCATTTGTATCCTGAAACCCCCTTTAATGTTGAGAAGTCATCATTTACAGCAGCGCAGCTGACAATTGATCATTCTCATAATGTTAATGCTCATAATTCATTAGCACTCTCTAGTTCGTCATTTGCAGGAGTGCAGCTAAATCTTCATCATTCACACAATGTGAAAGTTCATAAAGCATTTGCACCCACGAGATCCCTCTAATTTAGTCATTTGTAGGAGTGCATCTAACAATTCGTCATTCTCACAATGAGAAAGCTCATAAATCAGTTACACCCCTGAAATCTCTCAAATGTTTCTATCGATTGAGTTCAGCCAAAGTGCAGTAAAACTGCCACTAACAATTCGTCATTCACACAATGTGAAAGATCATAAAACATTTTCACCCCTTGGACCCCTCTAATTCATCATTTTCAGGATTGCAGCTAACAATTATTCACTCTCGTAATGTGAAAGCTCGAAAAGCATTTGCATACTGAGACCTCTTTAATTCACCATTTTCATGAGTGAAGCTAAGACATTCTCATAATGTGAAAGTTTAAAAATCATTCGCAACCTGAGACCTTCCTAATGTTGCCAATTCGCACGACCCCTCTAGTTTTTGGAACCCCCAAATTGTTGCCAATTCATCATTTTCAAGCTTTGAAACATTTTAGAGTCATCACAATACGAAAGCTCAAAGAGCATTATTTTGCAGAACCCCTACATATTTGGGAACCTCCAAAATGTTGTCAATTCGTTATTTTCACACTGCGAAGCTTTTGAGAGTTCTTGCAATGTGAACACTCAAAAAGGATTCACACTTACTTCCAGTTCACACGGACGCCGCTGGGAAGTATCAAAACAACTCAAAAAGCCTTTTTCCACCCTTCTCCAGATTGACGAAAAGAGAACAGCCGAAGTGGATGACACCATTTTTTTGTTCACATGGGCGCTGCCATCTTGGCTATGGTGCACTTTCTGTTTACATGGGCGCTACTATCTTGGATGGCGTCATTTTCGGTTTACAGGAAACCTCCTAATCAAGTAAACCTCCCACTCAAGTAAACCTCCTACACAAGTAAACCTCCCGTAAGTAAACCTACTCAAGTAAACCTACCCACTCAAGTAAACATTGTCAATGAGGTAGGTTTACTTGAGTGGGGTAGGTTTACTTCCATAGAAGGTTTACTTGGGAGGTTTACTTGAGTGAGGTTGCTAATTCGTCATTAGCACGCTCCTGAAATGGAGAAAGGTTTACTTGATGGTCTACTGCTCTGCATGATTTCATGCAACTTTCTGCACGACCGGGGTCCTCATATCGTATTTTACCACTACTACCTTTGTCAAGTAATGTGTGGTTGTTCCTAAAGGAGAGGTGAGAGGTGTATCATTTTGTGAACTAATATTGCCTTTGCCTGCGTGATACCTAACAATTAACTGATATTTAACTGCTACATTGCAGTTTTCTTGAAACTCGCTAGTCGCCTGTCCAAAAACGTTTCCAAAGGGCGCATTTGCGCAATGACTAGCCTCCGCATTCTTGCAGCTAGAATGAAATCGTGATGAAAGAGGTGTCGCTGCCATTGTAACAACGCTGCCTGGATTAGCTTGATCCGTTATCGTTTGAGTAAATGCTTGCAGTCGTGTAATCTGTGACAATAAAATAAAGAATCCACCTGACGAGCAATTTTCCAGTTGCTTCTGAACTCACATTACTGTTTTTTTTTCTTTGCGAGTTGCAGAGCTAAAACCGCCACCATGTTGGAATTTCGGATGATTTCTAACTTCCGGCTGCGAGAATGAAAAGACGAGTCTTGGCATAACCGCCCCCTATTACGGATGGATGACATACTTGTCTCTTTCCCTGTTGTTGGTAGAAGATCCCATTGCAGTACGTATTTTATTAAAATTACCTTAAAAATTGGTTATTTCTGCATTGCCCACTTTTAAACGACTTGTTTTTACCGACGGTGTTGCCCATTAACAACAGGCGCCAACAGTCAGTTGCTGCAGACACCTCACAAACACAACATGAAACTTGTTTTAATGGCGCCATAAGCAAACATTTTGAAAGTTACATTGTTAGTGTGTGATTTAGAATTAAATAAAATATTTGCCATAACCACTTGCAATCATGTATTAAAACAGGAGTAGCGATGTTTCGACTGTGGTAAGCAATCGTCATCAGACCTAGGACTACAGCCCTTTATGGGCGCGCAATAGCTCAAGATTAACCTACATTGGAGTTCAACTTTGTGAGCAAATACGAGGATATTTAAGCACGCTTAACTTGGTTTAATGGCTGTGGGAGTAAAAGAAGGGATTTAAACTTATATTATTTATTGGTTTCTTCGAAGATTTTAGGTTGTTTCGTTGTTTAAAGTGGTGGTTGTTTTGGTATTTTTTATATTTGTTATCGGATACACAATTACATTACTGGTTGAAATCTTTGGTTACGTCCAGTAATATCATTTTGTTCCTCTGAAAAAGTAGTTAACTTTTAAACGAAAATATTGCTGTGATTATGTGGTTAAATGAGCAGACGAAACTTCAAGGTGTTGCTAATTCAATCAACAATAAACAATTATTTAGGTTTATGTAAAATGACATCAGTAAGTGGCGCAATGTTGAATGAGAGGGATCTTTGACTAGTTGTACTTTCAAACTAAAGTACTCAAGTTTGCAGCAAAGGCGACCCATGCCTGTTATTTGCTGTGGTATCAACTTGGGTGGGACTAACTTTTCTTGGCTGTTGTTCTGCAAAGAAATAGCAGAATTTTGCCAATGCACGAGATGTGAAGTAAAATTATATTTTTTAAATATTTATAATGTTTTTATTTATTTTTATTTTTTATTGCATAATTGAAAAAAAAAACAATTATGCAATAAAAAATAAAAATAAATAAAAACATTATAAATATTTAAAAAATATAATTTTACTTCACATTTCGTGCATTGGCAAAATTCTGCTATTTCTTTGCAGAACAACAGCCATGAACAACCTTATTCAAATTTGAATTTTTTGCATCATCAAGGAAATCAGGCGAGCTTATTCATTAGTAAGGCATATAGGCCTTTGACGGCTCCACCTTATCATCAGTTCATGTGAGGAGGAGCCTCATCAACAATTATAGAGTTTTTTCTCATACCACGATCATTACCAGTTACTACAACTCGTAGCGTCATTACAGCAACTGCAGCATTTTATCTACTGAAACCTTCCATAATTGTTTCTGTACCCAAACCAGGCAGTGCAGACCCACACAAAATAACACATGATAGGGAAGGGAAGAATGGCTGAAAGTCGAGCTTAAAATGACCCACCAGCACCCACACAAGGCCTCCCCGCACCCTGTAGAAAATAGCGTGAAAAAAAGCTCATTCTGGGAGCAGGGAGCAGCACTTTCTCTACTGAACTCTTTCCTAATTGAATCCTTACCCTGAAGAAAAGACTCACGCAGAAAAGCACATGAGGTGAACGGAAGAATGGCTGAAAATAAACATAAAAATTTCCCAGCAGCACCCCATCCCCTTGCAACCTGTAGATAAAAAACCTGCCAAAAAAAAAGCTATCCTGAGAGCAGGTGGGAAGACCAAAAAGAATATCAAAATCCAGTTGTCCCCGGAAGACAAAAACCACAACACATACATATATATATATATGTGTGTGTGTGTGTTGTGGTTTTTGTCTTCCGGGGACAACTGGACTTTGATATCTCTTTTACAACCACAAATTAATTGAGTTTGGCCAAAAAGCATGTGTTTACTGTTGACCTGTTCAAAAGGGACATTTCACCCCATTTTCCTACTACTGACAGCCTCGCATGAAAAGATGATTTACTCTTTTTATCTTTTTATCGTAGTAACCTTGCAGCCATGAATTGTCTGTGTAAGTTTATATCGTATATTGTCCTCTACTGCTATGGTTCAAGTACAAGTCATAAGCAATGCCGATGCTGAAGTATTGTAAAAACATGCCTTACTTACTATTGTTCTTTCACTGATTTGGGGTAGGCACCGTAACAACCAATTCTCTACAATTGTGCATTTTTTTTGCGGTAATCTGGTATAGGCATTTTATGTAAACTGTGGCCATTAATATTACCAACACGTTACATTATTTAAAGTTTTAGTATAAGTAATGCGATTGTGATTAATGTTACTGACACAATAATAGAACTCTTATTAGAACTCCTCTACTACAAAGATATTGCAATTTTAAACTGATTAAAAATCCTTATTACAATAGTGATAACAGCTAAGGTATGTTGATCTAATTTGCCTGCTAATAATTGTTCAGCATTAAGGTTAATTCTTTTAAAGAAAGTACTGAAAAAAAAACCAGTTACTTGAATACATCCAAAACTGAGTTAATAGTTCAAACTAAACAAATACATTAAACTATTTCTTTTCAGAAAACATGGCGTTCTCCACCAATGGACACCGCAGATTGAGACAATCTAGACAGATTGCAATCTTCGGTATAAACCATGCACTAGTGCACCAAAGACGCCCGGTCCATTTTACCCCAGTTGCTCCTGAGATCAGTAATGCAAAATTAGCTGGATTCAGCAATATTTTCAACAAAAAGTATTCGCTTGGAGAACGCATCTTCTGGCTGTTGTTATCTCTAGCAACCTATGGCTTTTGCATCTACCAAATGGTTTCACGTATGGGATTGTACATTGATGATCCATCCACATCGAGGAATTATTTCATAACCAACAAAACGTTTACATTACCTTCAGTAATGATTTGCCCCGATTTGGACTTCCAGAAAACTCAAGATGTTTTCACATTTGCTATTAAGGGAATTCGAGACTTCGACGTTTTTGACAACGAAAGAGTTTATGGCAAAGACTTAAATAAACTTCTAAAATCAGGAAATATGAGTATTACAGATATATGGAACGAAACTGAGCATTACACTCCAAAAGTAGAGGTCAGTTTTTACAAGGTAAGCATCAAGTAAGTAACTTTTCTTTAAAAAAAAAAGCACACACCTGTTAAAAACTAATAAAAACGGTTACTTGATTAAAACCAAAATGGCATTAATAGCGTGCTACGAGAAAAAATGCGCTAAAATAATTCATTTCAGAAAATAAATGGAGTTCTCCGCTGCTGGAAACGACAGAGTGAGACAATCTAGACAGCTTGCAATATTGGGTAAAGACCATGCACTAGAGCATTTATGGTTTATACTAAACCATAAAGAGATCCTGTGCTGTTGAGATCCAATACCTTTGAGGATCTATACATTATTGTGAATGCCTTGGTGTACATCGCTACTCCTCATGGTTCCCTTTGACGCTAAAATTCTTTTAACTGAATATCATTCACATCCGAACGTTTGCCTTTTGCGAGTTAGGTATATAAAGCAAAACCCACAAGGGTGAAAGAACCTGCCAAGTTACAGCCAACCTCTACGTCATCAAGCAGAACAGCATTTAGGCTGTTAATTTCATTCAGAAGGACGTTATCACTAGCATGAGTCGCACTGGTGACTTCTTCACTCACTACTACTGCACTCCCACTCCCACTCTTCTTCCGATGATTCTCTCTCGTACCTTTCATAGGAAGAGTAAACCCACCTCAATTCGATTCAGCATCTGACACAGACGAGGCTTATGAACTTCGGATGCTTCACCGCCAACCACATATGGTTGCTTCTCCCGTGAGGAGCCTGGACGCAGGTGAACAACTGAACTCACACTCAAACTCACTATGCTGCAGCTGTTTGGGCACTCACAACTGGTGCAACAGACACATCAGAAGCTTTTACACTCACATCTTAGACACTCTTTCAATGGGTGCACGTAATACTGCGACTGTTTGTTGATAGCACAAATCCTGGGGTTCTCTATAGCACCCACACTTCCAGCACTGGAGACTGGCGCACCACCTTGGAAGTGGCCTTGGAACCCCGCAGCGCAGGCACTGGGGCTGTCTGCCTGAAATAGCAATGAGGGTCGGGATCCCACGAACGTGATCAATTTCTGGGATATCTTCAGAATAACGGAATCGTTAAGCTTTAGTAGGATCACACACACACACCAGTGTCACAAATTTCATGGCCTGCAATTATTACCTTCTCTCTTTTGTGACTACAGGCTGCCATACTTTTCAAACGCTGCACCAACGGCTCGAGATCTCATGCAGGAGCCAATGCAACTTAGCTTCCACACGACAGCTGCCCAGATCGTACACAATTGCAGTTGCTCCGCTAATCACCAATGTTTTCTCAGAAAGTAATTTCCTCTTGGCGTAACATGAGAACAGTGCAACCTGATATGCATTCCCCGTGAGGGGAGAACAAATGCCCTCGATGGCAAGGTGCGGCACGATTTTAGTTACCACATCAAAAATTTGCGCCGTGTCATAAGGCATTCGTGTAACAGCACACATCAACACAACAGACTTGTCCATTTGTACATTGGATAGCGATTCACTGTAAAGCCAAAACAACCACATTATGTCTTTAGATGCTGATTGACCATTCTTATTTACTGCATTACTCACAACATCACTAAATATGTTTTTAACGTAGTTTCCTACCGAGGCCCGTTCCGTCACCCAATCTTAGGCTTGATTGTTCCGATTGTTCCCAGCAACAACATTGTTTGCATCATTGTTCACTCCGTTGTTCAACACAACACCTGCACTCGTCCCTATTTTCTTCACTCGATGGCTTACTTCATCTTCTTGAAGTCCAAACAACCACAGATCATCAACCAAAATACCTGTCGTGTTAGCTTCAGCTGCAACAAATTCAAACACACCACTCGATACAACACCATCCCAGACATTACTGTCCGTCAAAACCCCTGTTAATCGCAAGTCGCAAAGCAGTTCAACCATCATGCGCTATTGTTTCATGTATTGTATTGTTGTCGCGCTGTTATGACGTCGCTGTTTTGTAAGGTGCTATTATTTCTTCGCTATTTTAATGTGATACCATAATATTATGACACGCTATAAAGGTATTTTCAGGAAAGTTTCTGTTAGTCATAATCATTCTCTTGCACTCCCTTTTGGGGCAAATGGAATACCACTGTATCGCGCAAAAGTCAAATTTCTGTAGGTCTGCACCATTATCACCCATTTAATCGTCTTCGAGACAAATCGATTACTACTGTATTCCACAAAAGGCCACTTAACAAATCTGATCCAAAAATTAACACGGCTCATCACCAGGTACCTAGCGCCCATTCTTGCACCCAGTGCTTAATATGCCGTGGATACTTTCGAAATTGTTGGTCACGAATACGAAATGTGATTGTTAGCACACTCCAACCCGTAGAGTCCCACCAGTTGCTTCCCAAGCAGTCGGGAAATTCGTCTTGAAGTCATTCTAACGATAAAGTGTCTTGGAAATCTGAATTTGTGGGCATATAGGTATTTTTGTAGTCTAACAAATACGTATAATATTATTAGTACTGAGCAACGAATTACTGCATTATACAACTTCCATAAACCAGTAAGTTAAACCACGCAAAGTCTGACAATTTCAGCTGCTAATGTGTTGCAGGTTAATATTCCAACAACAAACGAGACTTTTGAAATATCAACATTATTCACGCCATTTGGAGTATGTCGCAAAGTACGCCCAGGTAAGAATTTGTACCCACGCAAGTTTGACACAGTATAGTAATAATAAAACTAATACGGTAGCACTCTTCCAAAATTAAAGAAAATTTAGATCATTTGTTACACAGGGTAAGGTTAGATTCAAAACAAGAAAGGAGAACAAACAAGATTTTCGTGCAGGGAATACTTTCGAATGATACGCTTGTTACTACTCAACATTAAAACATTCCTTCTGAATTTAAATAGTGTGCTTTACCAGATTTACTGTTCGACCAACGTAGGTTTGCAGAAGGTTGGCGTGGTCCCTTCTTATAGTGGCTGTTTATACACCCTTGTAATGTTGCATAGTTAAACGGATTTGTCCTCAAAGACTAACTACGATACGTCATGATACAAAGGTAGAATTGTACCGAAGAATTATTGTGAAAAATATGGCAGAATAAAATCTAAAATCGTTTGAGTTCGTGTGTACGGTGTGTATGTGCGCATTTGTTTTGCATCAATTCGAAGCTAATTTGATTGTATGTTTACTGATTTAGAACATTTGAGAATTTTAAACATAAGGAACCAAACGGCAAAACAGCTGTTGGTTTGCAAATTGTTCTTTTTTTATGTTGTGTGGTTTTAACTTTGAAAAGAAAACAGATTCATACAAATGTTAGGATAGTTTACATTAGAAATAACATTATTAACTCAAAGATTTGCCAAGTAAGTAAATTGTGTAACCAGGGAATATTCATCTCTTGGTATCCTTCAAATGCAGATTGGAAAAAAAAACATTTATTTATTGGCACAAAAAAGCGTCTAAGCCAATGCCAACCTACATGCAAGGTCCTGCAACTGATGACCATGTAGCCCAAATCCCGTCAAATCCCGCCAAATTCCGTCAAATTATCTGTCAACATCGTAAATCATGCTGTGTGTTACGAAGGTTTTTTATTATAACAGTTTCGTAATAAATTAGTTTAAACTGTGAAAGAAGTTGGAATTTGGCGGAGGAACAATCTAATAAACCAAATTTGTGAATAAATTAGAATAGGGCATTGCATTAATGCCAAGCTGAAATTAGATCACGTACGTGATGGGAGTAAACCAACTATTTAAAGATAATGATTGTTATGTATGAAGCAATTACTTAATTTTTCTGCCCAAAGAACCACAGTTTAAGGAGATAAAAGATTTCCTTAAATTTATGAAGTTTTAAGTCAATTGATCGTAGAAAATTAACGATTTGGGGCAGTAACAGCACCAGGTACGTGATTTCTGACCTTAAAAGCATTTGGTGGGCGGGGGGGGTGAGCATTAGCGTTACTACGGAAGTTAATATGCGATTTAAGGTAATCTAATTTGGATGAGGTGCAATGAATTTGTAATTACATACCATTTCTGAAACACCGTGTATGAGAAGATTAATGTTAAGTTGGTTGTTTGATTAATTATTACTATCAAAAGACAAAAACAGATATTGATCATAGCATTCCCAGACAGAGAAAGAGCATGCATTCGACAGTTTTATTTAATTATTTATCTAGATATCTATCTATTTATTCACGAAGAATGTATCTTCATGAATAAGTATGAAAATAAAATTAATAACGCAAATTTTTCGTTCCAGCCAGAAATATTGAATTTGATGTCTCGGAAATTTCCTTTGAGATTAAAATCAAAACTTTAGGCTCAGAAAGTATACAGGTGGGTGCTGAAGTTACAAAACCGTTCTGTGCCTGTTCATACCGGTAAGTGCCTGTTCATACAGGCACAGAACGAAACAAATGCAATTTTTTTCAAATTTTTGTGTAAGTAGTCCGTATTTGAACTTCAATAAACTTCAAGATTGTATGTTGTTTGCTCATGAACAACCCTGCAGAAACGTGCTTAGATTTCGGTCAAAACAATATGTCCATGGCAGGTCTTAGAAACATGAAGAAATGAAATTGGTATATATTTCGGTAATTTAGTCTACATGTCTACAGCAAAATAAAAACGTACTTGCTGGAAGAGGTGATCAGAATGTTTGACCTCACGAATGTTTTGTGATATCGGCAAAATGATGAGGAAAAATTCTGGAGGCGTGCCATGCCAAATCTAATTAGAGAGCTACGAATGTGGATCCACATCAACTATGGACCGGAGGAGCTCTAATTATGATTAGGAACACCCACCACAATTTAGATCGGACCATCTTTTAAGTACTTTAGATGGACACATGGTTTTTAATTAACAGATCCCTGTATTAGGATTGGAGCAGTGAAGAAGATTGCAAGACATCTGTTTCACTGATCCGTAGTCAATATATGCATCGAACCTTTAATACGAAATTTTGTTTTCATCGAAAGTACTGAACAGTTGGTCCAACTTTGGGTGTGTAATGTTCTGGGAATGGTTTCTTCTTTTCTTTCATTCGCATCCTTGCCATATTTCCGTTCCTTTATACAATTTCTGTTAGGATGAACTTGCAGGACTATTCCAGGTTGAATTAATGAACCATCAGAACATGTATGTATGTATGTATGTAGATTTTAGTGGTTCTCCTGCACGTAGAATTTAAATGGCAAAAGGATACTCCAACCTTTTGCCTCATCCTGGGATAAATAAGATAAAGATCAAAGGAGTTGGTTAAAACCTTTCATACAACAGAAGTTACTTGCAAAACGTATTTTTATTCTGTGAATTTCCAGACATCACACGTCTTTCCTTGCAGAAACGGTTCAGCAGAGCCAGCTGGGTAAATCAATTTCTCAGCATATGCATGCACGACGACAAAAAATGCTGACCTAATGTATTTTAGTGTGTGTGATACACTGTGCCACTGCAGTTGGATGTAGTTTAGGATTTTTTCTAAAGTACTAAACTGAACGAAACGTTGGCAGGTGGTTTCTGTTTGACAATATTGGTTGTAATCATTTTTTCTTCTTATTTTTACTACCTAAAAATTCAATTATCGAGTCATTTGATTTCTCGAAGTAGGACTTACGTTTAAATTTTGCCATTTCACATCTTAATATGGAAAATGAGGGGTGATGAAGCGTAACGCGGTTTCATTGTATAACAAAAGTCTTCACAAACAGGGGGTCCGGATGGCTCAATGGATAGAACCACTATAGCATAAGCCAAAGTTCACGGGGTTCGATTCTGGCCAAGACCCACCACTGTACATTTGGAAAGAGAAGGGCCTCTGAAAAGCGCTCGTACTCATGTCGATTGTTGAATGTAAAAGATCCTAATTATTTTTCTAGCATAATATTTCTCTCCGTCACAAAATAACCTTGTCAGTTTAAAATGACGTTAACTCGACAATTACCCTTTAATTAATTTATCATACTACTGTCTATGGTAAGCCAAGGAAAGTGTTTATTCATAAAAGTAGGACACAACCATGGTTCCTTGGTTAGACCAAAAGGCCAAAAAAATGCAGTTTTCTTTAAAAAAAATTTATTATTATTGTTTATATGTGTTTGATGAAAAATAATACCTCCATCCGTTAAATGAAATTAAGCTGGAGTGTAACTTTACCTTTCTCAGAATTAATTAGGAAATTTAGACAACACCAGCATTTGAGAATTGGGATTTGTGAAGAAAACTAAATCCACTTCATTTTAGTTCATGATGTACACTGAAGAGGAGTTACCACTTTACAAGTATTTGGTATTGCAATCTGCCTCTGTGGTGACAAGTCGCAACATACTTCAGAGTACTTACACAAGATCTAAATACATCATTCATTCAACACAGGTAAATACCACTTTTATGTAATTGTATTCTCCGGAAAAGTGCAGTCACTAAGTCAGCCAGAACGCGTAGTTGTTGTTGTGGAAGTCACTTTCACAAGATTCACATTTTTAAATTTGGAACACGTTGCAAATTTTGAGCAAATTTGATCAAGGTGAACATGTGCAATCTAAAATTTGTTGAGACAGTGAAAAAAAGGCGTTAGAAATAAAATTCAAAATGTATATGACCGATCTAGGCTGAACTCTTGCATTAACCTTCTAAAATATTTAGCAACACAAAATTGTTCTGTTCATAAACTAAACAAATTAGCTAAAAGTAATGAAACATTGTTCAGTCAAGATAAGAGCGAAGTGTAAAAGTTGGAAGTGAGGGCATCCAAAGTACCATGAATGGGAATTCTCTTTAGGCAGCTTTAACCCCTTCGAGACCAGCATCCAAATGCAACCCAGCACATGCAAAACCAGTTACTCTGAGAACTAACAGTTTCCAATGCAAACTGTTACAAACACATGCTCGTACCTGGTTTGACTTGCTACTACTGCTACTACAAACGCATGTTCGTACCTGGTCGCGAAGGGCCAGAGATGAAGGACCATTGAATGATTATTGACGGGAAATAAAGGGACAACATACAGTTATTGTCTGCATCAAGGAGTCAGACGACTCGTTTACTTCTTAAAAAAACAACCATCTATTGGTTTGGATTACTTGTGTTGCTCAATTGTTAATGCCTTTGTTCTGCCAATCGTGGATGACTGCGACCATATTTAGTCACCAGGTTACTAGAATTACCAGGAAACCGCTATACCAAAAACCCATCGCTTGCATTAAATATGTGCAGCAAAGTGCAACTAACACTTGCCTTACGAGCAAAGCATGCAACGAATCCAGTTTACCACTATGGAAGAGTGACGATTCCATGGGGCATGATTGTTTTGCTTAAACTTTTTATTAATGGATTGCCACTTTCTTTCAGGGAATACTTGAACACGAAGGAAATTCGCAAAACGAACCGTCACTGTTTCACGTTAGAAATCAAACGTTGTTCCAAAACTAAGATTAAGAACACATCGCAAAAGTTGCTTCTGTTGAAACCCCCAAGGAACACTGATTGCCATAATCTGTAGCAGACTTCCCCTGCTGGCCAGCAAACTACTTCTTCTGGCCCTCAATCTTTTATGCTACGTTGCGTTATGTTACGTTTACCTTTAAGAGTTCTTCTACCTTCACTAATCTCAAGTGAAAACTTTCAACCATGGACAAAGACATATTACGTAGATAAAGTCAGAAAAATGGATTGAAAGTTCTATATTAGGGAAAATGGCACTGGCGAGTCCTTTTCAAGTTGTTTAAAGGAAAACCACAAATAAGGCATGCGATTAAAGATGCCGAATTATTACGATGCACAGGGCAAATTTGCAAACCATAATTCGCTCCATCTTTTCTACAGGAGCTATAGAGTGGAAAAGTTGACGTTTTCATAAGTTTTTTATCAAATCATGAAAACGTCAACGTCTTGGCATCCAAGAGCTTTGCGTAGAGAACCAAAGAGTGTGAATCTAAGCAGACAATTTGTTGTTGTCAACCGAATAATTCGGTCTCTGTAATCCTCTGCTTTGATTTGTACTGCAACTTTTTCTGTGGATCTAATAATCCCAATTTTTTTCTCCCCCACTTCTTAGGCAATATGGAGCACCTGGAGAGCGCGCAAGGACACTTAACTAAACCTATCCCGGGCTGCCGTTTACTTATTATCGGAAGTGTCTGCAGTGGTTGGGATGGTATTCCCTTGAAATAAGGTGACTACGGTCTGACCTTCACCTAACTTTCTCCGTTCCGGATGGAAAAACAGTTTTTGATCCCAGCTACTTGTTTCAAGTGCGGAGCAATGGCAAAACTAAGGGCCGTAAGTTTAAATTGATTGTTCATGGATGGGTCCAAGTTGGACTGTTGTTAATTTCTTTTTCAATAATAGGGTGGTTAAAGCTTGGAATGCATTATTCGGTGATGTCAGTGTCTCCTCCTTAACTTCCTCGTTAACTTTCACTTCGCACGCAAAAAAACGAAACATTTTCTTAATAAATAGAAATAAAAACAGCAATTTATATGGAAAACAGTATTTCCAAAATCAAACAAAGCATGATTACCAACAAATTAATAAGAAAAAATTGGAAAAAAATATATGAGTACTGGAAAACAATGCAACCTAATAAGAAAAGGTCTGCGTATCATGTTGCTGATACTAAGTATGATTCTAAATGTCTTCCTCTTAGGAGTGTCTTTTCTTTAGAACCAAATTTGTATTAATAGTAACTGTTTAACTAGGTTGCGAGCATTGGATCTTTCTAGGTTTCTGCTGAGTTACCGGTAAAAGTGTGCCAACTTTACCCTAATTATCCGTGTCTAAAAGTTTGCATCCTAATGTAGTAATTTTGGACGGAACATAAGTAGGCCCCAGTCCCTGTTCTCTCACTCCTATATTTTTCACTGAATGAAGTTCATTATTATTATTATTATCCACCTAAAACCAAAACTGGTAGAAAAACCCGCCAAGTTTCCAAAAACGATCGGCCTTTGAAGGTAGTGATATCATTCCACCAGGGAAGGCCGCCAAGCTTAATCCTAAGGCCAAGTTATTCGCACATAATAATAGTTCGAAAGTTAAATGAAAACTGGAAGATTGCTACTAGCAGTAGCAATCTTCAAGTTTTCATTTAACGTCCAAAGTATTATTCGGTGCGATTAACTTGGCTAATAGGATTAAGCTTGGCAGCCTTTCCCTGGTGGAATGATATCACTACCATCAAAGGGCGATCGTTTTTGGAAACTTGGCAGGTTTTTCTACCAGTTTTGGTTTTGGGTAGATATCATATCTTTTATAGGACTGTGAACGTACAAAAGGTTACACCGTCTTATCTTCATCTATACCTTTATTCTGGCAGAATTTCATATCTATAAATTTTCACATAGATAATTTTCAAATTTACCGTTGCCAATTAGTCGTTTGATTAGCTAAATTGACATGGCTTAGTTTATTGTACGAGCAGTGTTCACATGCTTACGTTTCTTCAATCTCATTTTGCCAGACGCTGGCTGGCAATCGCTGAATTCGTTCGCTTCGCTCACTCAATCAGCGCATGCCTTTTAGTTGTTTTGTTTATCCTTGTACCTTCCCCTTATTTTTTCAAGATTTCGGCAGTATTAGGATTTATTCTCGACATGACAAGCTACGCTTTTAGTTGCTTGCAGTTGATAGACACGTGTAACTTAGGACTGTGAACTTACAAAACGTCAGCTCACCATCTTATATTCCGCTCTATCTTTTGTTTTGGAGGCATTTCATGTCTGTAAATAGTTAGCCGATACATCAGCAAAATTGAGGATTTTTTTCGTTTGCTTTCTTCGTTCACATTTAGTCAAACAGAAATCCCCGTTAGAGGAACGCGAAGCATTTTATTTTGGGGTTATTAGTAAAACCATGCTCATGGTCATGGATGCTTGTATTGTTGCGTAACCATCATCTAACGTGCATTCCTTTATTCTTACTTGTCACCAGACTTTTTTCCTTTTCATTGTTATAAATCTCGACAATAAATCGGATACAGTATTGTTGTAAGTGTGACTTATTGGTACAATTTTACAGTTTCTATGCTATCCTGTCAGCGTTCATATTGTTACAAGTGTCAGAATAAGTTACTTATTGCTACACTTATAACAATGAACAATAACGCCAACCTAAATGTTTTATCACGTAGGCAGAGAGAAGGTCAACAGGACTTTCGCTGCCAAGTTTTGACAAAAATAATCTCAAAGAGAAGAACAAAGAACAATACCGAACGGCTTTATAAAATAACGGGCATGTTTTGTTTAAGCGCTAACACGATTCTACATTAGTTTTTCATTTTGGCAACCAACATTTTCAAGAACCTAACGGATAATTTGATAATTTGAACTCAACTTATCACACTGGCTGTGCTAAAAATTGTCACTAAATATTTAGTTAATGCACAAAATAAGAGTAAAGCTAGCCCCCCCCCCCACATTACCACATTACCTGCAGCATTATCCTCGACGTCATCATTATAGAAGTCCATTAATTTGAAAACTCCCAAGTCAGGCTCCATATTAAGAACACGAAAGAATGATTCGACAAAGAAACGCGCCAGCGTATTCTCGTGGTTATTGTTGTAATAACATTGTAGCGGCCAACGATTGTTGAACGCCAGAAATTGTTGAACCAAGAAAAATGACATGAAACAACTCGAATTCATTCCACAAACGGAAAAAAAGTATTTAAAGTATGGTGATAAATTACTTATTGGCATACTTTTGCAAGAATGGTCCCTTTATACGTGATTTATTGTGATAGTTTTGCTTCATCGGGCCTCAGCTTACGCCTCGGCTAAGCCTCGGAAGAACAAAACTATCACAATAAATCACGTATAGTGGGATCATTGTTGCAAAAGTATACCAATAACCACTACGTAATTCACGGCAACGTTAATGTTAATGTTTCCTTATTATGTCTTTCGTTACAGTTCAGCTTTTAGTTCGTCCAGGCTTTTACAATAAATCTAAGGACCAGGCTTGATTGTTCAAGCCATTGTTGCTTGAAATCTTTGGTTGCAACTTGGAAAAGAAACAAAATTTAAATTCCTTGGTGGCGAATTTCAAAACCCTCCCACGCATTTGTCCTGACCCCTACAACCCCCAAACCAACAAACGGACCATGGTCAGATCACCATGAATCCGTGTGCAAATTCAGCTACGTAGGACGTCTCAATTTTGCGCTAGCCATGAGCAAAAAGTCTATGGGATTTAACATGGGAAAAATGTTATTAGCTAGCTAACCAGCTAGCCAGCTAGTTAGACAGTAACATAAAAACAACGTTATTGACGCATCTTTTTCATTATGATTGGTAGACACTCATCCTTTCAATTTTAGTTTTTGCTAATCTCTTACCCTTCCCCTTACATTTTCCACAATTTGAAACTTTTCCATCGCATTGGGATTTATCCTCAACATGCCAGAATATGCTTTCAGTTGCTTACAGTTAACAGACACATGTCTGCTAGTGAGCCGCCTTTTTACATTAACAATCAAATTTTGACAATCGGAAGTCTACAATGGGATGATCTACTGTTACTTGGTGGCGATACACTGGCGTGTGTCTAGATTATATTTGTATTTGTATTAATACTGTAAGCGCTCAATGATCAGCAGTAGCAACAACAATTAAATTTATCGTTACAATTAAAAGTACGTAGGATGTCTTATTTTTTTTTATTCACACTCAAGCTGAGCAGAAGCCATTATGCTATGTGCTCAATATACAAATGGAGTACTTACTCACTACTTACTCTATGCACTCGTCCGGCCAGCTCCTACCACACCTCCAGTGCGACCTACAATTCAAACCAGTAATGCCAGTAATGCCTGAAGGCCACTGCCGAGTCACTTTCCGCACTCAGGACCTCCACCACCGGGCTCCCACGCAGCGCATTCCACCTCATGTGCGCCCACCGCCTACACTCCAGCAGAAAGTGCGAAACTGTCTCTTCCGTCACCCTACACGCACAGGCTGGGGAACCTTCCAACCCAGCCGGAATTGTGGCCACTGAGGAGGGCATCCGGTCCACAGCCGTGACAAAATACCCGCGTCCCGCCTACCAAGACGACCGACGGGAAAAGAGGGGGCAGTAACCTCCGGGTGCAGAATATACATATGCCTTCCCGTAGGGGCGCTTCTTTCCCACCGTGTATACTACTCCCGGGGGGAGGCGGCACGCAAAATGGGGTGAAGATCCCGGGCTGGAACCCGACATAATACCGCAACATTACAGTCAGCGTGGGACAAGTCATCTGCAGTGTCGTTTCAAAGGATGACACAGTGGCCGGGGACCCACTGCAGCCGAACTACACAACCCATACTGACGGCTCCCCGGAGCTTCAGACCAACCTCCAGGACAATTGGGTGGGACACCCGCACGGTCCTGAATGACTCCCGCAAAAAGGAGAGAGCTGCTTTTGAATCAGAAAGGATACAGAACCTGGGTACCCGAAGATCCAGGCTGACATCAAGCGCGACCGATATAATTGCTAGCTCTACCACAAAACTCGAAGGGACCACCTCAAAACATCGAGTTAGTCCTAACTAGAAACCCTGCACAAAAACCCCGACTCCCCAGACCATGTGTCCTTGCAGAACGAGACATCACAGAAGACCGGAACCTCCTCAGTGTGGCCCACCTCACCTGGTTGCACACCAAACAAATCAACCAACGTCCCACACCAGTCCCAGGGACAGACAGAGACAACCATCGCAGAGAGGCTGAACCACTGAAGGAAGTCATTCCCAACAGCGTGGCCCCAAGACCAAGGAGCCCGAGGTGCTGCCCGGCCAGAGGACCCAACAAGCCGTAGTCCAACAGAATACGCACCACGGGGCAACTGCCCCTCTCGCCACAGCGTGGAGGCACACTGCCACAAGCAGCTCCCTCGTACTCAACTCCAAGGGCTGCTCGCCGGTCTCGAACAGAAGGGCAAGCACTGGCTTAGACGGGAGGCAACCCGTGACAGTGCAGAGGCAGTCATTGACCACAACTTGCAGTACAGCAAGGGCCCTTTTGCAACCAGCCAAGAAAGGTAGGTGGAAGTCAGTGGCAGAACAAATATAAGCCCTGTAAAAGGAAGACAAACAGACCGTTTGGCAGTAACTCCACACGAAGAGACCACTTTCAGGGCCCCATGCCTGGACAGAAGGGTTCCCTTCACAGCCTCAAGTTCCGAGGACCAAGCCAGATTGTAGTCCAGCCTGACGCCTATATACCGAACAGACTTAACAAAGTTCACGTCTGTGACACCTACACGTTTGGACACAGGGATGAACGAACCACTAGTGAAAACAACGAGTTCGGAATTCTGAGGAGAGAGCCAGACCCTATCCAACAGGAGATTTTGACCTCTACTAACCATAACCTCCAGGTAAGTAACTAAGGTGACAAGGTCCCAGCCAACAACCCACACTGCCAGGTCATCCGCATAGGCTACAACATTGGCAGACAGTACCAGTTCCACAAGGACCTCGATGATTACGACGGCAAACAGGAGGGTGCTGAGGCCTCTACCCTGTGGCAGCCCCCTGCCCGTATTCCCAACATCAGACCCGGGTGTAGATGACAAAGCTACGCCCGCAAAGCAAGCCGAGGATTGCCTGTACAAAGCCTCTTGGGCAGACTTGAAATTGGCAGTTATTAACGATAAAATAGCTTATGACTGTGTTCTATACATACAGGCTTTCAGAGCTGAGCTGAATTGTTTCAAAGTAAGCGCCAACTATTATTTTACCTACGGTGTGACGTTGGAACTACAGTTATGGTGATATTATTCTTAGGATTATGGTTAAGTTAAGTAGGGTAAGGTAGGTTAGCATTTAAATGTTATAGCTCTGTGGGCCCGTTAGAACTCAAATAAAAATCAAATCAAATCAAATCAAATCAAAATCAACTATCATTGAGTGCGCGACCGTTAATTGACACTCAAAAAAGGGGTTTAAAGGGTTTAACGAGCGTTACCACTCCTGGTTATCTGCCCGAAGCCCTAAGGCACAACAACAATTACAATTGAACAACAATTACAATTGAAACAATTATAAAGACAATGCGCCTTATTTTGTTGTGGAATGTGGCATTGTCGACGTTTTGACTTTCGTTGATGAGCGGACTTGACTTGCTTACTGGCTTTCTGAGTGATTGGGTTTTTTTTTAGACTTCAATCAAACTTTGTTGTGACTTTTTCGGGGCTACACCAAAGTATCTATGGGAACTTTCCCGACAAGTTAGGGATGAGAAGGGGAGAAAATTAGAAAGAAGGGTAGGAGGGAGAGAAATCAAATTCGGGGGAGGGGGACGATTCTGTGCGGGGTAGGGGAGGTGCATGTTGGGCGGGATACATTAAAACCAAAGGTCAAACACCTCGGTGCCGGGGAGATACAATCCTCACCCTGGGGGAGTCTGGGAGGGGGTAAAGTGGGGTGTGGGGGCGTTCGGGGGACGGAAGGGGGAGAGGTGTACTGGTGGTGGGGGGGAGGGGGGGTGAGAAATTAACATCGCCAGTTACTTTCCTAAGACGACGAAACACCTAGAGAATCTAAGTTCAGGAAATTCAATCATTGTGCTGCATGCACGGGTCCTGCTAGTAATAAATAAATCCTGCAGTTAAAGCTGTGTCAGCAATTCCCGACATTCATAATGACATTGTTAAAACTTACTTATTTGCCACATTCACTGACTCAGATAGTGTAATAAAAAACATGTATGAAGAAAGTGCTCCTTTAAAATGCAAGTAACTAGAATTTGAAAGCAAAAAAGGTGAACAAAAGCCATCGACGTTTCCAGTTATAATAAAGCTCCTTTTCAAGAGTAAAACAATTTAAAAATAAAATAAAAATTACTTAAATCATCAACTCAGTTTTAGTGTTCGACGTGTTCTACGTTTTCTACGTGTTCATACAGTAATACAAGAATAACGGAACGAGTTGAACTTAGCAAGACCAGAAACGAGCCCAAGCTAAGTCTAAACAAGCTGTTGCTGCGACTATCTAGTCACAACTGATCGTCTGTACACTTCTATCACTTTTGAAAATGGTGAGGCGCACACCTCTATCACACACTGCTGCAGCGCTCCCTATTACGTAATCTAAAAGTAGTAACCATCACAATTGCCGTTTAAAAATATGCAAGCTTTCAGCCTAGGTTTAGATCTTAGGTGTAATTGTGAGCTTTTAGGCTTAATTTACACGTCGATTTAAATTCGTGAGTAGCATCTAACGCAGAATTGGATTCGGTAGTATACTTATTCACTTTGTAACGCTTTAGGGCTTAAGTTTCAGATTTTAAAGCTATTTTTTTTACCTGCGGCTTTAATTCTGTAAGTAGCAGCTAACAGAAGTTTGGTTCGTTAGCATCCATGCAACACGGTGTCGAGACTATTATAACGAAGCTAATGTGTGTCGTAGTTATCCGTTTATATTTACGGTTGCGTGTGTTCATGAAGAGTTTAAATGCAACAATCCTAGGCTATCCTTTGATTGAATTACGTCGAAAAATCTTGTTGGCTATAAGAAAGCAACAATGTTTTAATTTGACGTGATTTTGAACTAATTTTTGGTCGCTGAATCTAATGGTGACGGATTTATAGTCCAATAGTCGTCTCAGCATTTTCGGGTGCAGAGTGGACTAAAAAATAATAAAAACAGGGCTCTGCAAGTGCATGTTGGGCTAGCTCTAATTGTTATAGCCCAATGCACACTTGGAGGTCGTACAGTATGTTTTCACATTCATTACTTTTTTTAACTTAAATTGGTCTCGTTTTTTGTTATGCCTAGTTTGATTTATGTCCTAGCAGCAAGAACATATTTTACAAAAATGATTTTACGATTTAAGTAATTTTTATTTTATTTTATAATTTTTTTTACTTGTGAAAATGAGTTAGATTATAACTCGAAACTTCGAGGGTTCAACGTATACATGAAAACTTTTGACTTTCATATTTTAGTTTCGGTTTCGAAGTGCTTCGTATTCTCAGTATTGAATTATTTGCTAACATGAACAACTCTGTATTCCAGCTGTCATACCCATGTGAGCATCCTATATAAGATCTTGTAAGATCCTTTAAGTTCTTACAGGGGACCTGTAAGAACTTGGTACAAGATCCTATAGGATCTAGTTAGATCCTGCAAGATCCTATAGAATCATGTACGATCCTTCAGGTTCTTACCAGGATCCTAAAGGATCCTACAGGATCTTGCATAAGATTAGGTGAAAGATCCTATAGGATCTTGGTACAAGATCCTGCAGGGCCTTACAGGACCTTAGCAGGATCTTACAGGATATTGTACCAAGATCTTACAGGACCTTACGGGATCTTGTAAGATTTGCTCTTCCTGTAAGAACTTAAACAATCTTAAAAGAACTTAAAGGCTCTTAAAGGATCTTACATAGAATGCTCACATGGGTATTTGCAAGTTGAGTTCCACAATAGCTTTAAAATTAGGAAACGCAAATTGCGTTAACAGACGAATTTAATTTGCATTGCAGATTATTAGACGGAATACGAAGACCAGTCCTTGCAGTGACGACGTTGTAGCAATGGAATGTGTGACAGCATGCTTAAAACGTAGCATTTTTTCTTCTGAAACGGCAATTCATTGCAGGTAATGCGCTTTTTTTTACATTAGAAGCCATATCGTTCACTTCGTGCACTTTTTTTGCAGTCGAACCATTCATAAACTTTATTTGAACCCAAAGTCAATCAGAAATGAACAGACTATTAGGATGTAAGCTTGTTACAGTTGTTGCTAAAAATTTGTTCAATGCATTCGTTAGAATGTCTCAAGTTCATTAACAAAAGCATTTTTTTCCGGTTGAAAAGGTCAACATATGCAAAAATAGCTCGTATTAGTCTCTCAATCCGTCAAATTCCATGCTTCTGAAGGTTTGGTGGCTTCACAGGTGTAAGTATTCCGTGCATTAAACCAGTTGAAGCCAGAAAATTCGAGTTGAGTTGAGTTTATTTCAGTATAGTTTACAAGGAAATAATGAGCAACATACCAACCTGACATCACAATCTGCTTGTGGGTAAGGATCGCACGCAAAGAACGAAACATTTTCTTTAAAAAAGGAAATAAAAACAGCAATAATATGGAAAACAGTATTTCGAAAATCAAGCAAAGCATGATTACGAACAAATTATAAAAAAATTTGAAAAAATGTACGAGTATTAGAAAACAATTCAACCAAATAAGAAAAGGTCAGTATGTCATGTTGCTGATACTAAGTAAGATTCAAAATTTGTCTTCTTCTTAGAAGTGTCTTTTCTTTAGAACCAAAGGTCTATGAACGGTAACTGTTTAACCAAACTCTGATGTCAGGAAACAGTTTTCAGAGCAATTTCTCGCAAACTTTAGGGTAAAAAATCAAGTTACAGCAATAAAAATAGGTCTGAGGGCCAGAGGAGTATGGGGACCAACTCACACGCCCACACGCACGTCCTACGTTTTTAATGATATAGATTTCAAATAATGTGATGATGAAATTCATGGATTGTTCTTACAAAATTTCCTGATTACAGATTACCATTTATGGACAACCTTAAAGAATACCGATACTGTAATAGCGTTGATGAAATAAACAACGTGATGTCGGCAGTACATAAAGCTACGTCAAGCTTCCATCTTAACGCCTGCAAGTGTCCAGCAATCTGTAATGAAATTTCATACCCACTGGGTAGGTGTCATCACGAATATGTGGATGTTTTGGATACAGCATTGATGTACTCGTCTAGTATAGTAATCTCAGTACCAGAAAATAGGCTTGCTGTAGTTCGTGAAGAAGTAGGGTACCAGTGGTTGTCTCTTTTTACCGATATGGGAGGAGCCCTGGGGCTTTGGTTAGGAATTTGCCTCCTGGAAGTTCTAGATGTTGGGACGGAAAGTACATCACAGTTGTGGACTAGTTTTAAAACCTTCTTGGGTAAATGGAAAGTAAATCCAAGTTTACGTCGATTGCCATTTCAAGTTCATCAAGGTAAAATGACGAACGATACCTTCGTAATAAATTTTGCTGGCTTTCAAAATATTACAAACATTAATTTGTCTTTTCAAACAAGATTTTTCTGGGGGTTAATTTCTGTTAGCGCCTTATGCTTCGGAGTCTACCAGTGCAAAATGCGCATTGAGCATTATTTGTCCGAACCGATTGAAACAAAACTACGTTTTGAACCCATGCAGAATGCTTCATTTCCGTTAATGACAATTTGTCCTGAATCGGACAGCAATAATTTGTTGCCTGCAATTCACATCACTACTTTAAAGCAGATTAACGGAAATGTGACTTCCATGGTTGATGCCCTTCATCTGCTGGAAGACAAGAGTATTACAATTAATGCAATCTGGAACTTATCAAAAATTGGCATTGGAAAAATTAATTTTCGCTTCTCATCTATAAAGGTAAGAAACCATTAGTTGTAAGATCTTTTTTGTACTTTTCTAATACGCATGTTACTTTTTCAGAAATGAGTGCTAGTTCATTCAGTACTGTGCATTGAAGAATTCGACATTTTTTATGTGCATGAAGCAGTAAAAGTTTAACTTTTTCTTTATGTACAATTTTACACTATAATTTTGTTAGGAACAGAACTCAAAACAACTGAATATTTTTTAATTGTATCAGCCATTACCAGCCCTTAAACTGTAGTTATGAATGAACTCGTCAACATTACATTGTCAACCCCTCTCAATTTCAGTCTCACCGAATATTTAACTCCAGCTCAAGTCCTTATAACACGTATTCTCCCGAGATTCCTTTTGAAACACAATACACAACTACGAGCACCAGTCCTAAACTAACCCCCACACATTCCATGGTACAAGCTAGACGCATTTCTATCCCACCTGAACTTCCTAACCTATACAATCTAAGTGCCCTCGGTAGTTTGTTACCTGGACAGAATATTGGTCAAACGGCTAAATTTTTCTTGACAAAGTTTTTCGAAAATCCCAAGAAGCCTGACAGTATGACCTTTTTTCATGACATACTGTAACTTGAAGCCTGACAAGGTCAGGCTTCAAGTTACAGTATGACATGAAAAAAGGTGAGCTGACCTTCGGTAATAAAGTGGTTAAAATTTTTGAGACATTGTGGTCGAGTGAAAGCAGTATGTGGGGAGACTCTGGCTTTGGAATTTGCTAGTGTTTTAGATTAGAAAGAAACCTCCTATGCACCAGAATTAAAGGAGCTTATGTGGTTATGTTAAAAAATACTCACGCCATTTATCAAAACAACGACCCCGCTACTCGTAAACCTAAGTCCAATCATAGTGCCAAGTACGTATCAATCATTTCTCCGATTTGCAAAGACATGTAATCAAAGAAAAAATAGGCATGGACATGGACCAGGGGGGGACGAAACACAGTGGGCCCTTCCCCGGAGATTTACCCCGGACAGTCACTTCACAGAAAAAAAAGTATTTAAAATAAAAATATAAATAACGTAACATTTTCATTTAAAATTATGTTGTTTGCAAGGTTATTTATTTCATGTAAGGCATTGAACCAACTGCTCCACAAGGGGAAAATTAAGTGAAGGACTGCAGTGACATGTAGCGAAAATATTGTGTTACGTAGTTCTCCTCTTCATACTCCCCCCTCAACACTATGCATACAACCCAGAGAGGGCAAGAGCAAGATTTATTAATTATCTGGGGACTTTTTTATTCTCTGTTTTTACCCTTTTCTACCCCTTTTCTACCCCTGTCTTAACCTTTTCTTTTCCCTTTTCTTCTCTCTTCAGTTTCGTTAGGTATTCTTCAGGCCATTATGCCCCTTCTCTGGCACCGCCGCACCAGCAAATGTCAGCACGAAAATCCCATTTATAAAAAAATCATGTGTGAACACTCCCTTTTCTCAAAAACGAATGTGCATAAAATCAGTAAAATGTTAGATTTTATGTAATGAAATAAATTTATGGAGGAGCAATAAACGATAATACACTATGTGAACTTAGTTTTAATCAAAAAGGTTATCAACATAAACAACTGAAGTTTTATCATGGTCCGAGACGAGCTTTATTTTTTTGTTTGTTTTGTTTTACAAATTCAAATATATTGTGTTGGCCACGTACCGCTTATAAATATTGTTATGTTAAATCAGGCGTACTAAAATAATTTTTT
>JAHWFP010108315.1:5981-39206 GCA_023313725.1 Lithobius niger
ACTGCCATGTTTCCCCTACCTTAGGCCAGACGAACAAATTCATGCAGTTAGTGCTAAAAGAATGAAATTTGGTACACGCGCCATTCTTAGGAGTACAAATCGAAAAGCTATGAAACTGCCATGTATCCCCTACCTTAGGGCAGACGAACAAATTCTTGCAGGTAGTGCTAAAATAATGAAATTTGGTACACACGCCATTCTCAGGAGTATAAATCGAAAAGCTATGAAACTCCCATGAAATTCCCCAAGGCCTTTCAGAGCTCCCACGCCTGCTCCATGAGGCTGACACACAACAAATTCTTGCTGATAGTGTTAAAAGCATGCATTGTGATACGCAAGTCATTCTTAGCAGTGGAAATCGAAGCAGCCATGGATCCCCGTGAAATACCACCAAAGCCTCCCGCCAGCATCCCCGCCCCTGTGCAAACCTATGAAGCATCAATGGCCAACAAATCTACTAAAAGCATGCATTGTAGCAGCGGAAATCGAACTACACATGGAAATGGGATATCCCACGGTCTCCAGTACCTCCATGAGGCTGATGATCAACAAATTCTAGTTCGATTTGTACTGCTGAGAATGACTTGTGTACCAAACCTAATGCTTTTAGCTCTCTGTGAGAATTTCTTGGATTTAAGCCTTTCTTTGAAGGAGGCTTAGGGGTGCGTTGGAGGGTATCTCAGGTGGGTTTCGTTGCTCGTTCGATTGGTACTGCAAAACATAACTTATTCATAAAATTTCATGCATTAGCTCTATCTGCAAGAATTTGTTGTTAAAGCCTCAGGGAGGGGGTAAACGGACACGGGCAGCTTGGGAGTTTATTTCATACGAGTTCCACGATGGTTCGATTTGTACTGCTAATAATGACTCGTGTACCAATTTATGTTTTAGCATGATTAGCAAGAATTTATTGGTCAATAACCTCGTAATGGTGAGAGTGGTGGGATTGCAGGAAGGGGGGTAGCCTTAGGGGGGAGCTATAGGGGGGTATCTTGAGGGGGTTCCACAGCAAGTTCGATTTGGAAGCTGAGAATGGCTGGGTTTACCTCGGTGTGCTTGATTAGCCCAAATTCTGACCCGTAACAGCTATCCTACACCTGGAGATCGAACCAACGAAATGATGTTCAACGAATCAATGCTTAAAACGTACAAGGCCTAGGGACTTCTTAATGTCATTTTAATATGATTACAGTATTCCTGTTATTCTTCTTCTTATTGGGGAAATTTTACTCTCACCTAGAGATCGAACCAAAGAACTGATTTTCAATTTTATCTTAAAATTAAGTATTAAAAAGGCTGAGACTCTTATAACAGTTATTTTGAGGTGATTATAACATTTTTTATGTTGTTATTCTTGCTGGAACAAGAACAAAATTACAGGTATTAGTATTCAAAAACTCTTAGGCGTATAAAATGCGGATGTAAGCCTTAAAAAACTAATAGCTCTAAAGGAACAGATGTTAAAAAAGACATGTACGCCATCAGCGTCGAACTAAAACGTGTGAAAAAAGCTCTTGCTTGTTTTTTGGGGATACTGGAGCTTGTTTTACACGTACTAGTGCGATGCTGATGGCTTACATGTCTTTTTCCTGTATCAGTTCCTTAAGAGCTTTAAGTTGTTTAAGGCTCACATCCGTATATTATATGCGTTTTTATAGGCGTTTTTTTTTTATTACTAATGCCTTTAACAATTCGATAAGGCCTTGGCTTAACAATTGACATGGCCACGACTCTCGTTGTTGTTAGGCTGTTGTCTATTGGCTGATGTCTCTGGCTCATGTCTCTCCCATTGTGTCACCTTGTCGATTTCGGATTTTTTTGGTTGCTAAACTTTGTCCAAGCACCCGTTCTACGACATGCAAAATGTGGTTTGGATAGCCCTTGTGGTTTTTGCGTGATGCCTGGTTAAAGTTTGCATTGGAGTGTGATCACGGCGGAGCTCAGCAGCTTCTGTCATACAAATCTTCTCAAAAACATCAGTAAATAATTTCATATGCAGGCTTATTGTGTTTTAATGTGTTTTAATAATCTAACATCGTAACATTGTAACATGGTAACATCATAACATTGTGTTTTAATGCTACGAAGGTTGTCCAAAACCTTCGTAATATTAATACACAATGTGTTCACAAAGTCAGCGTCGTTAAAACTTAGTATTTCGTGGCATATTATGCACATTTCTTCATTTTTTCCAAAACTGCATAGGCAATCAATCCTTCACCATGTTATTTTATAGCAGTGTTTCTAAAATTGCTGTGAAAGATTGCCTGTGAACATTTGTGAAAGAGAAATTTGGACATGTGACAAAATACAGGGCTTAACATCTCAATTTTTGTGTGTGTTGTATTTTAATGTTGCAAAGGTTGTCTGAAAATTAAATATGAATAATTTTGCTTGATTACAACAAGTGTATAAGAATAAAAATAATGATTATTTTAATTGGTTTTGTTTTTGTCTAAATGGATATTTTGGTAATAACGGAATGCAACTATGTATAGTTTTATTTTACCAAACGCATTGAATTAAAACAATTATATAACATTAAAAACAATACCACTTTCATCCAATTAAAATCTTCTTTAATTGTATATCGCCAATATATTTAACAATAATAATAATCTGCTTTATTTAAGTACACGATGTTCTGTACAGGCACGAAATTCATACGAATTTGTATGTGCAAAGCAATGTTAATCAACTTTAGACAATATAATATAATAAAATAATTTTTTTTTGTCCAATTAATATAATTTCATATCGTGTAAATAAGAACAATACAAATAGTACAATAAAATAAAGATTAGTAGAAATTCTACAAATAGTAATAAATAAATAGTAATAAATAGTAATAAATATAATAATAATAATAATAATAATAATAATAAACAGATTTCTTTGCACAGCAGGCAAAATGGAAACGGAAGCGGCAAGCCACTGACACCCATCCTGAATTACAATATTTTATGTTTTTTTAAATTTTTTATTTATTTTTATTTAGATAATTAAATGTGTCGTTTGTATTGCAACCAGAAGTTTGATATGACAACACAACTGCGATTAATTTTTATATTGCTAATAGTGCTTCAAAACGAGTTTTCATTTACTACAAGAAGTTTGAATTAAAACGACTCAAATTCTATTTTCTTTTTTCTTAAATACCTTTTCATTACACATCAAATCGAAATAAGGCTAGTTATTCAAGAGTTTATGGGCATTAGCCATATGTATGAAATTCTAAACAGAAATTTAAGAAATGTAGTCAGAAAAATATCCGGAAATATGAACACAAAGTAATTTAGTAATGAAAAACAAATTTCTTACAATGCAAGTTTGTTTTGCAAAGTAAGGGAATTTTAAGGGAGGTTTCTGTGGTCTGCATGTAAATTGCAAACTCAAAATGACAATTATTTAAATCATTTATTTATTTTTTGCTGAAAATGAAACTGATTTAAATCAACCAAAGCTGAGTGCTACTGTGGCTTATTTCCTTAAAAATACAAATTACATTCCAAGGTTCTGAAGGATGAGATAATCTACCACGCTACTGTGCTAATTATGTCTCATAGCGACTTTGAGAGAGTATCTTGTACAGTTATCATCCAGGCTATAAACGAATAACTTCAAACAAATAGACTTAATGCTATGGCCGCTGACGTACCCTGACCATTAAAACTAAATTACAGAAAAACGTAATAACAAATTCCGTGTACTAGACCCATCATATCGGTGCTTCGTTAATAATTATTATCGTTAAGTTACGCTGAAATAATATTTTTTACTTCATTATTATCTTGTGCTTTCGATTTCGTCTTCATTATCCTGTTGACACCCATTTGGTAATTTACGATGATCTGGAAATTCCATACCAATTAACACGTTCACGCCTCTTTTCATTCCCTTTTCCTGTACAAGTGTTCAGTATTTTAAAGCAAACAATTAAATTACGTGACTTTTCCACCTATTTCCTCAGTGGTCGTCGTGTGATTCAGTTCCTGTAGGCAAACTCTTCAGACCACTAATTGGTGTTTTGAAAGGATTCTTCAAATCTAATAATATAATTCCATTTCCAACCGTCCAATTAGTGATTTTGCCGGGAGGTGGCTGTTATGTAATAACACTAGTTACCAACTTCCTACTAAACATTCCTGTTCGATCAGTATAAAATCATTGCAGTGCAGAGTAATATTCCATCAGTCAACTGAAAGAACTACTCTCGTGACTGTGAGGTGAGTATAACAGCTTTTTGTCAACTTTTTGAATAATTCGTGAACTGAAAACCTTATTCCACCAGTTTATCTTGATTTAAGTTGAATTACCAAGAGTCTACAGTAGTTGCAGAACTTGTGGTGTTGGTTTATGACATGACCCAGCAACATTTCAACCTTGCACATTAGGCAGATCAGGTAGACCTCCATCCCAAATAAAAGCGTTAAAATGATCTGGCTGTGGTTGCTGTCGTAAAGTGAAAAGGGATGAACTCTCTACCTTTTCACTTGACGACAATCTGCATTCTAGGAAGATTTACATTTTTTTTTTAATTGGGAAGAAGGCTTACATGATTTTCCTATCAACCGAGGTCAAATATAACGATTTCGTGTTTATAAATTCTTAGTGCAATTTTGCAAAATGGGGTTGGTTTTCAGTGTTTCAACTTAATATAATTTATTAATAAAACTTGCAAGCGAATTGATTAATTTTAGTTTGTAAATTTACATTTGGGTATTAATAATTGGAGTATTAATATTTGGTATTTGGGGTATTTTAGGTATTGGGTATTAATGATTTGGGTATTAATAATAATGATTGCGGGTATTGGGCTTGTGACCATTATGAAAGAACTCGAAGCTAAAAAAAATGAATTCCAATTCAATCCGGAATCGAAACCGGGACCGTCTTAAACACCCTTTTCAGAAAATCTGATACAGCAATAATTAAGGAAATAAAATTAAACTTATCCTACGTAACACAGTAAATAAATTCAGAATGCATGTGAATAAAAATATTTACGCAAACCAAAAGTATCTCTTACTCGTAACCAATAAAAAATAACCCTTCTGACATATGTAATTCTAGGGAGTCATTAGGATAGTCATAAGTGGTCAAATGTAAGAAAATCTACCTTTCAGGAAAAATATTTTATCTTCGTCTAGCAGTTTTGGAGATTGCTAAAAATTAAAACACTATATAAATATTTCTGCATTAAGGTTAAAAGGTTAATTCACAATACCGTAATAGAAGAGAATGCCTTGTTTAAGTGAATGTTACATGGATACCGTTATGAGTATGGATCACACGTTGATGTATGTCACATTTTTAGCTGAAACCATTCTACTTTTTTTACATTTAAAATTAAAATGCCAACTTTACGTTCATTAGGCTGGGTCTTAGTCACTATTTATTCCCATACTTCTTAGGGCGGGTTTACGCAATGGCAATTTTCTCACTGACTAGGTTTTACTTGGTCAATACTAAATGTGTTGGCTGCTCCTCGCCTTCACTGGAGTATGCAGCTTTCGAGTTGCTCGACAACATGGGTACAGATTTCTCCTCATGCTTCGTGACACGACTTACGATGCCTGCAACACGACAGCGTCGATTTATGACAAGAAGAAAACAATTTTTTCTCCAGTACAAGGCGGCGGATTGATTTCTGACTGCCGGGGTCTGATGGTTTGTCTTCGATTCGATAACCCCGAAATGGACGCCATGTTGGATTTTGATTTCTCACTGCGAGCAGCTATTTATTCTACCGTCGTCTGATCACTGCTAGAAGCTTTTTTTTTTGTACGAGAATGGCAAATTTTGGAAATGGCGTGAAATGAAAACAATGCTGTAGCACTGCTTAAAATTACTGTTGCTCTTTGTTCGTATCAATGTTGTTATTTATAATACATTTAATTTGTTATCTATAGAGCAGTGACACTACGTAGTATTATTGTATATAACTCTATACTGGAGCCTTAATGGGTTAGCTGCAAGGGGCACTGCAGAAAGAAACAGAAGGGCGTCATACTGAAGCCCATTCTGGGAAGAGTGATTTCTTAGACCTAAAACGCACGATTTTTGTTGTTGGAGAAAACAACGTTATTTTAAGCCTATGAAATCTGCTCTTCCGTTGTTTTTCCCTTCATTTTTATGTGGTGCACCTTGTAGTTATGCCCCCCAAAACCCATACTAGTGCAAATCTGGTGCCAATATGAAGGCAAATGTCACTGCTCTATTACCGTATTCAATTATCAGAGACGGGAAACTAATCGTAAATAAATAACAGTTGACTAGCAAATAGCGTTGGGCAAGCGAGAGTAAATGGGCCCTTAGAATTATTAACCATGGGATGTTATAATTTGACGCAATTTTTGAACGTGACGTGGTCAACGATCACGTCAAAATTACGTCATATTCGAGATTTTGTGTTTGATGAGCATTTCAATCCGGTCCACTTTGTTGTTGTCGTTGTTTTTTTTATTTGTTTTTTTTATCGATGACGTGTTGAAACACAATTTCTTTTCCACTTGCAGATCTAATTCCGGAATTTCGAAGCAATGATGCCACTCAGCATTGTCGTCCTCTCTTTTTTGCTCGTGGGAGTTTATTCCGCCAGACAGAAATGCACGTGCGACGGCCAAGAGTACACCTACGACATCAGCATCTTCGACAACGACGACATCAAGAATTTGAAATTCACGCAGCTCCAATTTCCGCCGGGTGGCCAATACGGCGAGCAGTTCAGGCAAACCATGCAAGCACTGGTTGGACGTCTCGTAGAGATCAGAATGCAGATGCAAAACCGAAAAGTCAACCAGCAGTACATCACCGTCATCCAGGGCTACCAGCGCGAAATCGTCCAGCTTATCAACGGATTTGGGTCCATGTCGAACGGCGAGAATTTCAGACGAACGGTGAGTACATTTTCCTTCACTCTAAATTCTGCACGACAAGACACTGCTGTGATACTACCTGCTTTAAAATTAAAAACGGAAGTGAATCAACCAATTTAGGATTCCAAATCGACTCACAATGGACCTATACATAAGGCAGATCGATAAAACTGCACAGAATTTACGAAAACGTATGCGTAGTCTCCATCACATCAGACACCTTCTTAACATGAAAAGCAAAAAAAAAAAGATCCATTATTCTTGGGTTGTAAGCTTGATTAGATATATGGTATTGAAATATGTGGATATGCTGCTAACTGCCACATTAATAAACTGCAAAAACTGCAAAACCGAATCATAAAATTCTTTTTAACGAATATGTATATTTAAAATCTAAACAAATATATAGGAAAATAAAATTCTCAAAATTAAACAACTTAGATGTTTCGTTGTAATTCTGAAAAAAAAACTTTTAACTGTGACCACAAATCAAGCTCAACTATAAAGAATAATTATTTCAGGAAAACCACATATCGATAAGAAGTGCCTTTTGCCAAGAATCAATATGGCAAACGAACAAACAAATATAAAATTCCTACTTTATTTAATGAAATCCCTCTTGAACTGCTCCAAATTAATGGGATAAATGAGATGAAAAATAAACTAGTTGACTACTTCTTGCTTAACCAAGAAATCGTCTAAGCAATGGGCACACAAACCTTCGATCCGATTTTTTTTATGTAATGTGTATATACATACATATACATCTATATATATAAATGTGGATTGTGCATTTAGTGTTTATTAATTTTTTTGTACTTAAACTGTTACTTTGTGTTTATTTTTGTGTATGGTGCCTACTATGGATTTATGTTCAAAATAGTATTTGTCAACAAATAATGTGTTCAATATTACCTCCATATTGTTCGTTATCATGTGCCTTTCTATTGTACCAGAGATATACGGCACACACAAGTTCACCATGAACTTCGAACCGTCATAATAAACTACTTACTTACTATAGTGAGAGAAAATTTATAAATGTAAATGTATATGTTTTCGAAACTATTTCGACACAGTGGGTTATGGTATATCTGAACATCAACCGCAACCATAGCCGAATAGAAAAAATGTACTGGGAACATTAACCGTAATCGTAGCCAAGCCTAAATGAATTGCAAACAAAAACGTCAAGTGTGCTGTAAAACACGGGTTATATGATTGAAGTTTGACTTAACTGTACATGGATAAAAATTGATGATTTTTAATTTAATTAATCAGACGTACAGTTCAGAATGTTGCACATGTTTAAGTGATATTGGGCTTTAAGATTAATTGTAATTCGTAAAGCACAAAACCCCTTATACAGATGCAATTTTCTGAATTGTACGCTTGATTATATAAGTAAAAAATAAAAAAAATTAACTGTGTAAATTTTAAGAAGTAAAATGAAACTTCAATCATATAACCCATTTCTTTCGACACACTTGACGTTTCGCTTGTTTCATCTTAATTAGCTCATCATAATTAACTGTCCTTTACGTAATATTTATTGTTGTCTGAATTTAATATTATTTGTTCACGTTGTTACATTGTTCATGTTGTACACTTTTAATTGGTTGCACTGATTGTATAGATAACCCCTCATAATTAAATAACAACACGAATATTGCCGATATAATGAATATGCCTCTTTTTTGTGTATGATGATGTTTTAAATCTAACGTAGCACAGTCATCAGAACTGCACGAAAATTTTGTGAACATTTTGTTTTTTGTGAGAAGCTCACTCACAGCAGGTACTAACAGCAGGTACTAACATGACAGAAATCGCCTAATGACTAAAAAATGTGATATAAAAAAAAAAATCCACGAAGGTAAAGCAATCAACGAAGTTTGGGGCCACAGAGAGTAATGATCTAAGAGCCAACATGGCTGCTACAAGTTTGTGGCCCGAACGCAAATAATTTTTTTACACGGACGTCCAGATCCGAGGCGTCAATCTAAGGCGTCGGATCACGTTATTTGCGGACCAGGTTTCGGTTGCCTGGACAAGTTTATGCGTGCGGGTTTCTGATGTTGTATAATTAGCCGCAGAGAGCGCAGCAGCGCGAGCGAGGCACGTAATTTGGGGAAAAAAATACGAAAAATATCATCATTTTCTTGGGATCTGGAAGGTCCGTGTAAAAAAAAGTTATATGCAGTCCAAACCGAGGTCTCTCAAGTTTACCTGACACCAGAAGCAAGCCTATCGCTGTTTAAGTACCTCTTTTTGTTTCTTTTAACCACAGCACTAAAACAAGGCTTTCTCTTGTCTATTCAGCAAACAATGGCTATCTGAAATTTCACAAGCTCTCCGTCGTATCAATATTTAGTATGATAAACCATCAGAAGATGTTGGTTTACTGTTTCGAGATAAAGAACCAATTGCTAGCCTTACCTCAAACATTAATGTCTACAAATAATAACTTAATTAAACACCTAACGCCACGCTGAATCATCGGAAAATTAATAAAGCGTTTAATAAAAACTTTAAGGCGTTGTTGGTACAGTTCTGAACTGGTCGGGGATTTTAGGAACGTGGTCTATGTTTAGTATCTGGTGGGCCGTGGTAGCAAGTTTTAGTACAACGCCCAACAGTGTTTTAGTAATGACTTTTTATTGCTGCACTATTATTCTAGCATTGTTTTTTTAACCACATTATTGTGCGAAACAAATAACAAAAGACGGCAAGTTTTTCAAAAAGGGTGGGCCTTTGAAAGCAGTGATATCATTTAACCAGTGAAAGGCCGCCAAGGTTAATCCTATTAGCCAAGTTAATCGCACCGAATAATACTTTGGACGTTAACTGAAAACTTGAAAATTGCTACCACGTGACGCAATGTTCTTTTTCTTTTTTTTTTTTTTTTACTTTCGCACTATTAGTCGGTGCGAATAACTTGGCTAAAACGATTAGCCTCGGCAGTCTTTCCCTGGTTGAATAATATCACTACTTTCAACGGCTGACCCTTTTTGGAAACTTGGCGGCTTCTCTTATACCAGTTTTGGTTTTGGATGGATTTAATACAACCGAAGGCTTCAAGCATTAGTTTAACCACTTCTCAACCAGTACAAACTGCATCGTTCTTCTCATCTAAATTAACCATATCGTCGTCGTGGGGGCAGGTAACCCAGTTTTGGTTCGTGATCAGTAAGAGCAAAACAAATAACCAGTATGAACGATGCGAAGAGACCAAGCAAAGAAAGCGTACTGTGTCAACCATATGACCCAAGGTTGAAACCCGCCTCTAACTTATGCACCTATGGGGTTCTCAAAAAGGGCCCCACAAATCGTTCGAAGTGGTTCCCAATGGCTAGGGGTTTTAATAACTAATCGTAGCTATTTATTTCTGAGAATGGTGATCGATTGAATTTTCTGGGTGTTTAATTTGTTTAGTCTACACTGTGTTATATTTGCCTATTATAGTCATAAAGGCCTTAGGGCTGCGTCAGACAAATGACCGGGTGCAGTTAACACTCACTAAAACCCTTCGATCCTTTGTCATAAAGTCTTTACATGATTAGAAAAATTTGTTAAACACAAACTATACGGGTTTGTGCACAAACTAACAAACTAGGTACAAACATACGGTTTTCTACTAAATGAATCTCAACTCATAAGGTTTTTTCGACTAGGTTAGTAGACTTCAACATTTACTCCGTTTGTGGCCAGGAGCACATCGAGGCGATATTCAATTTTTCTCCATGTATTGGCAGACATCTCTTCTTTTTCTATAACAGCTGTTAGTCTATCCGTTAGTGTTTCAATGTTAGCAACGGGTGTTTTGTAAACTGCGTTCATACTGACGCAGGAAAAAGTCAAGGGGGCAGTATTCGGGAATCTTGATGGCCATGCTATCGGACCTTCCCTCCCAATCCATCGGCTGGGGAAGGGAATGTAGGAATCCGCGAACACTTACACCCCAGTGCGGCAACGCACCATCTTATTAAAACAACCCATGGCTGACATTGTTGCAACTAATGTACAACAAAGAGCTGCGGCATCAAGGTACGCGTCTTTCTTGACTGTAGGCTCCATAAATTGCTGATCTTTAAACGAAGCAAGCAGTCTGCATTAAAGACTGGCCTTGTGAGGATACACAATGCACTAGTCTGAGAAAGAAAGAAAAGACAACTGCCTCGATGGGGAGTCGAACCCAGGACATTCCGTTTACTAGCCTGGAGCTCTAACCACTGTGCTACCAGGGCCCGGCTAGTAAACGGGATGTCCTGGGATCGTGTCCCAGTCGGTGCAGTTGTCTTTTCTTTCTTTCTGAGACTAGTGTATTGTGTATCCTCACAAGGCCAGTTTTCAATGCAGACTGCTTGCTTCATTTACCCTTTACCTTGTGATTTCTTTCTTTATTTGTTGATGTTTTTTTGTGAAACCACAGCATGCAGTGAGCATGTTCCTGCAAAGCCGCCATTTTTAGTTTCTTGGCGATTGCAGCACCACCCTGACCTAGTGGCGATTGAGGGCCAAACAGAACCTAGTGGGAAAAAACTTTAAAGAGTTTAGCTTCGTTTTGTAGAAAACCGTACGTTTGTACCCAGCATAGGTTTTGTTTTAATACATTTTTGTAATCAGGTAAAGCCTTTATGACCACCCTGTATTTCAGACTTGGACACCCTTGCTGAATATTTTTGTTTTTGTTTTAGATGACGGACTACTCGAATTCCCTAATGCAGTTGATAGTGAAGATTAACAATTACGTGAAGACGGTCCAAGATCAGAATGTAAGGACCTATTTCTACTCCGTCATTTTTCAGCTGTTGTCGACTCGATCCTTCGTCGACTCTTCTCTGGACTCTGAGGCTTGCATCTACAGAAGCCGTACTGTAGCCCAATAAAGAGATAACATTGGAGGAAACTCTGGAACCACTGAAGGAGCTACGGGGGAAGTAAAATTAAGGATTTAGCAAAAGAGACGACGTCTGAGACCGTGACCGAAGCTACTGGATAAAAGCTATCATAATTTATTAGCTGTCAATAAACTTGCAGACTGAAATATTTTTACCAAAGAGTGTTCAGTTTTCAAATTAATAAATTATTTTGTTTTTCTTCAGTTGTTTTGAGTACTGTAGTCAGCAGTGATTACAAATAAAGTTCCATCTAGTCAATTCTTATTAAAGTAATTTATTTGTGCAACAACACAGAAACTACTGCTACACACACAGCCTACTTCAAAACCAGCATGTTATTAACAATTACAAATTAAATTACTGTAGGGACAGATCAGGCAGGATTGCTAGGTGATCATCAGGGACACTGGACGTAATAATTATGGCAGTGAATGCTGCTTTAACTCCATGGACCTTGCCTGCTTGACCTCTCTCTTCAGTTTGTCTTTCTCTCTTAGCAACTCACTGTTGCCCTGAATTTACTGTATTATCTTGTAACAATCTTGGACAACAACAATGTAAAAGTACTGTAAATCAATTCATGAACATTGTAAACTCGAGGGTTGCCATGCCAACAATGTGACCATGCTGTTTAAGGGCAACAATTGCCAAATAGCACTCCTCCCATTCCAATCAAACCAAGCCAAGAGTAAGTCTTAATTTCGATTGCCTAACTAGAAATTGTCCTCCCTATTTCTCCTCCCCTTTGCCCCAACTTTAGTCATCATGCCCCCCAATATTCTCACTATAATTCACCCCATCACATCTGTAATTAAGCAGGGTTACATTAAGGCAGGCGAGCTACGACATCAAATTATTCTGAACTAGTAAAACATCTTTGGCAAACTTCTGTTTAATTACCGTTTCATATAGCTTCACTGTTCCACCATGCATTAACCAAACCAACTTATTCACATTTCCGCCCGAACGTAGTCCCGTATCCCTGCATTACGTTGTATTAATGATGTCATGTCGTGACAGAGGTCGCGAAGGATATCACAATGCGGTCATGGACAACTGGACAGCCCGAAAATGGCACAGATGGATAAGGTAAGGTGGCAGAGATCAAGAAACAGGCCATGATCGAAGATACTTTGAGAGATATCTCATAAAATAATTACATCCATGTTGCAACGTGCGCTATCCGCCAAATGTTACTAACGAGTGTTTGTTTCCTTAACTACTAATATGTCTATGTCTAGTAATATATATATTCTAAAGTAGAAACCAGACGGTTGTTGTCAGCAGGTCCACTTTGTCAATGTTACGTGTGGCCAGCGGTGTTCCGTAGGAATCTGTCCTCGGTCACATCCTCTTTCTACTTTACCTGGCCGATTTGAGAACTGCGGATCATTCCAGCAAAATGCCAAAGTACGCTGGTGATGTGTCACTGTATAAATACGTAATTGACCATGCTGACCGTCTAGTGTTACAAAGTTAATTAAACCATCTGCATGACTGGTCCAAACTTTGGCAACTGCCAGTAAGCAACAATAAATGTTGCTCCATTCACTTTGGTCAAAATAATCTTTATATACCATATTCCGTTAACAACATTGGTTTGGATTGCGTCGAAGCTATTAGGATCTTGGTGTATGGATTACCGATGACCTGAAAGTCTCAACTTACTATAAAATTATTGCATCGACTGCAAAGAAAAGGGCCTTTCAAATAAAACGTTGTTTTAACTCCAAAAATCCAGAAACTTTCATTTGGGCTTTCAACGTATTTGTTTGCCCAATGGTAGAGTATGCACGTCAGGCTTGGTCTTCTTTTTTGATGAAGGATATTAAATTGATCGAGTCTGTGCAGAGGAGTTTTACTATAAGTACATACCAGGCTGTTTTAGTTTGTTTTACTCTGACCGTCTAAAGCGTCTACACTTGAGTCTCTCGAACTGCGTCGCATGAGAGATGATCTTTACGTTACATACTCGTTGTTACATAATCAAATTGATCTGGATTAAATGGGATTTTTTGTCGTTAAGCCACAACTTCAACACCCGCGCGCAATTACTGAAACTAAGTACCTGTTCTTTTCACGCCGAAAAATATAAATATTTCTTTTCAAACAGGGTGGTCCCAGTTTGGAACTCCCTTCCATCCTCTGTAGTCTCCTCATCATCCATTGTGACTTTTGAAAGAAACTTAGACGTGATCAATTTGTCCCGTTTTAGTCTTCTGTACAGCGGTACCGGCTGAGAATACTATTGCAACGACTTTGTCCGTCCGTCGCTTTTTTCAACTTCGCAACGGTACCAGATATGGACGACCATTGTTTACAACGTTAAATTTAGTGTGAGAAGTTAGTTAAATAACATGGCAAATTAAAACATCGTTACTTCCTTATAGCTAATATAATTTTTCGACGTAACTAAATTAAATAATAACATTTGATCGTCGATTTAAAATCCTAAGGTAACACTCAATAAAAACAAATGGATTTTAGCTTCATTTAAAATAGTCTCGTCGCATTGTTGCATGAATGAATAGGCTTACCGTCGAACCAAATTCTCCATTAGGCCTATATCTGCTACTTGTGAAATTCAAACTGCATTTCTAAAATTAGGCCCAAAAAAGAAAATTAGGGCTAAAATCATGTTACCATGGCAACGTCAAGTTGCTACGAGTCGCTGTTGGCTTCATCAACAGAGTCTCTCTCGTCACTTCCCTACTACCACTGATCTATAAAGGCTACGTTGCGCGTTATGTTGTAACACTGTAACTGTGTGCCTGTAGGCGCACCGTGTTGCAAAAAAGAATAGGCTTACTATACAATTCATATCTCCAATAGCTGCTACTTACGAAATTAAAACTGCTGGTTAAAATTAGGCCTAAAAGCTGACAATTATGCCTAAAATGTAAAATAGGTCTAAGAGCTAACACATTTTTTAACCGACAATTGTGATGGCTACTGCTTTTAGATTAGTATAATAGAGATAGCTAGCTGTTGTAGTGCATGATAGAGGTGTGCGCCTCAACATTGGAAGTGGAGGAACTGCACAGAACACCGGTGCGACTAGGCAGTCGCTGTAGCCGCTTGTTATAAAGTGTTTTCAACTTTTCGGTTAGTTATCATGCGTTTAATGCTCAGGTCACGGTGTGAGTGGATGGTAATTCATCGTTCCTTGCCTTTACAGCACATCTATGTGTTTGTAAAATCTATTTTATCTATTTTATTTTTATGTTTCTGTCTTTCATAAATAAATAAATAAATATCAATAAAATTACTTGCAACATGCAGATAAAACCAAAGCAAACAAGTGGTATGTGTAAATACACTAAGGTTAAAAAAAAACGTTTCTAAGTAAAGGACTGTCTTGTTATCAAGCATGTGAAGAAAATAAAGCTAACAGCACTAGCATTTTTGCAACCACAAGGTGTAGTTGAAAAAAAACTACAAAAAAGTGGTAGATCATGATGGAGGTCATAAAAGGGGTCATGAAGAGAACACGAAAACTAAAGGAAAATTTAATAAAAATGGTGGCCAAGTCCAGGAGAGACCATGATCTAAGCTACTGCGAAAAACTGTCAGAAAATAATAATCTCCCCAAAACAAAACTTACTAAGGGCCCCCTCCAAGCACTTTGGCCGTTTGAAGTCATGATATCAAACGCAAATCTCTTTTGCAAAGTTAAAGGCGGAGTGCCATCAAATTAACGTTGCAGCATCTAGCCTTATATAAGGTTCTCTCTCTCAGCAAACAAAGGAATGTACGAAGCATTACTTTTAAACGCAACAATCCAGCCACGTCACTCCTTAATTATTGACGAAAAATCTTGTACGCCCTCGTGCATCTGGAAACAAGCTGTAAATATTAACGATATTAGTGTCACTAGATGGCACCAAGAAATTTTCTGTATATTTTTCCGTGGCGCCATCTAGTGACATTAGCATCGTTTATCATTACAACTGCCCCGACTGGGACTCGAAACCAGGACTTCCCGTTTACTAGCTGGGAAGTCCTGGGTTCGAGTCCCAGTCGGGGCAGTTGTCTTTTCTTTCTTTCTCAGACTAATGTATCTCGTATCTTCACAAGGCCAGTCTTTAATGCAGACTGCTTGCGTCGTTTACCCTTTACCTTGTGATTTCTTTCTTCATTCAATAAGACTTAATTTAGTTATGAAATGCGGTTTTCATGAGCCCACCTGAAACGCCCGGCATCAACTAGTTCAAAATAAAGTAAGATAAAAAAATCTTTTGATTTGATTAATTTATTTTGCAATGTACAACGACGGAGGAAGCACCACAAGTCAGCAGTGGTATATTAGTAATATTAAATAACTAGCAGTCGTTCCCGGTTTCGCCAGGTTTCTGTTTTGCACGTGGTTGTTTCCCAGTTTTCGGTAAATGTGGCGTAAACATTGAATGCGACATGAAATTTTACTCCCCTTTTTATTCCCATCCGCTACCTTCCCTCTCCCCTCCCCCTTCCCTTTCTAGTCTCCGACCCGCCCATGCACTTCCATTCCCCATATGCTACACGTAATTGAATTTGGATCGATACGTCCCTCCTCCTTATGCAAGATTTTGAAAAAAAAGGATTCGGGCTCCATCCCAAACTACCTAAAAAACCCTTCTACGTTCAGTTCTTTCGTAATCATACACTTAATGGTAATAGACGCATTGCCCCCAAACTTTCCCCCCACCTCCCAATCTTGTTATTGTCTAGCATTAGAATGCCAAGAACAGAGCTAACAAACGCACTACCCAACACACGTGAATTGCCCCATGCTCCTCCTCCACTCCCAGTCTATCACTTTGGTTTGAGTGATCCGTACCTTATGAAAAATAACTGTTTTTTGTGCATAACGGCATGGTCTTGCTGCTAAGAGAACGCGTAGAGCAAATTGTTAGTCGAGGCAGCGATGTGCCAATTTCAACTCTTAGTGGCAACAATGTGTCAGTTCCAAGTTTTCGCTGGCCAAATAATTAACACTCTCGCCCGTTTTCATTGTTGAGGTGCTTGAGGTGGTGAGTTATTGCGTTCTCGTCGTTTTTTCAGTGAAACTTTGCTTTATTGGTAAAGACTAGCATCGTACCCGGCTTCGCCCGGGGATTTGTTTGACCCGTGGTTGTTTCCCAGTATTTGCTCGATGCTGCAATAGTCGATTACTGCAATAGTCGATTTTTGTTTGTATAACACTCCCCCTTTCCGCTAATCTTCTCCCTCCCCTCTCCCACCCTCCTTTTATCCCGTCCTCTCCCTTTCCTCTTGGTTTCCTTCCCTTTCTCCTCTTTGCTATACGTAGTTGAACACATACCGGGCTCCCGGGTCCCGTGCTTGTTTGTTTGTTCTCTTCTAGGTTCAGTTAATGCGTAATCGTATGCTTAATGGTAACAACTCACGTTGCCCCCCTCCCCTTCTCAGTCTTTCGTTGTGGCTTAAGCGATGCGTATCGTGTGAAAAAGAAGTATGCATGACGTCATGTAATACTTGCCATTGAGATTACCACGGTGTTCAGTTAGAAGGATACTTGTTAGAGCAAATTGTTTGTCGAGGCAACAATGTGCCAATTTCGACTTCTTTTCAGGGCAACAACGTCCCAGTTTCAACTTCATGCCAAATAATTGACACACTCGCACGTTTTCATTGTTCCCCTTCCGGGGGTCGTTGCGGTTGCTTCATTTCTGCTATGAGACTTTGGTTTATAATGTAAGATTACCGTAAGGTTTGGCCTCAACCTCCCATGTTAAATCTGAAATTTCGATGCCTAATTTCTCCGCTGTCATTTATTATTTTCCACTAAAATTCAGTATATACGTTTTGTTGGATTTGGTCAACATGTGCCCGAATTTTTATTAATTTCCAATTGGTCACATCGGAGATCTGGACTTAAGCTGAAATCGTGGATTTTATTTTTGGCTTCTTATTAGCACGACACGTTTCAGGGTTTCTGCAACACTCTCTTCAGATCAAACTATTTGTCCTACACAGCTAGTATTTAGCTCATTTTACAAGTATTGCTCTGTATATGTGCCCTTTCCATACTGCCTTTTTTAGTTGGTCAAGTGGTTCAGGGGTTATGGAGTTCTAAACGACCAGATTGATCGTTTTTACACTGTTTTAAGCATTGTTCTTATGCAACAATGCCATTCAGCAAACGTCATCTGCAAATCGTAGACTGAAGATTAAAGACATTGGTTTGTGCAAACTGTACTAATTGATCCACCTGAAACCAAAAGCGGCGTAAAAACCCGCCAAGTTTCCAAAAACGATCGGCCTTTGAAGGTAGTGATATCATTCTACCAGGGAAAGGCCGCCAAGGTCAACCCTATTAACCAAATTAATCACACCGACTAATAGTTCGAAAGTTAAATGAAAACTTGGTGCTATTCGCTGTAGCAATCTTCAAGTTTTCATTTAACGTCCAAAGTATTATTTGGTGCGATTAACTTGGCTAATAGGATTGACCTTGGCGGCCTTTATATGGTTGAATAATATCACTTACCTTCAAAGGCTGATTTTTTTTGGAAATTTGGCAGGTTTTCATACCAGTTTTAGTTTTGGGTGGATATCACAACTTTCATAGGTCTGTGAACGTACATAAGGTTCAACCGTCGTATCCTCATCTGTACCTTTTTTCTATAGGAATTTTATTTCTACAAATTTTCACATTTATAATTTTCAAATTTACCATTGCCAATTATCCGTTAGCTTAGTCAAAATAACATGGCTTAGTTTATTGTATGACCATTCTTCACATGCCTAAGTTGCTCTATTCCCATTTTTGCACACACTGCCTAACAATCGTTCGCTTTGCTCACTCAATCAGCAAATCCCCTTCAGTTGTTTTGTGTATCCCTGCAACTTCCCCTTAATTTTTCTAGATTTCGTTCACATTTAGTCATGCAGAAACCCCTGAAGGCAGCTGTTACTAAAACAGCAGAACGCGAAGCATTTTATTTTTTGGTTATTAACAAAAACTCTGTTAGCTCGTGGATGCTTGTATTGTTGCGCAACCATCATCTAACTTGCATCCCTTTATTCTTACGCAATTTCACGGCAATGTTAATGTTTCATTATTTTGTCCTTCGTTACAGTTCAGTGTTTCGTTCGTCCAGGCTTTTAAAATAAATCTAAGGTTGCTTGAAATCTTTGGTTGCAACTTGGAGACGAAACGAAATTTAAATTCGCTGCTGACGAATTTCAAAGCCCTCCCACGCATTTGTCCTGACCCCCAACAACCCCCAAACCAACAAAAGGACCATGCTCAGATCACCACGCATCCGTGTACAAAATCCAGCTACGTAGGCCTTCTCTATTTTGCTCTTGCCATGAGCAATGAGTCTGTGGGATTTACCATGGGGCCAGGGTTACCAGCTAGTTACTAGTTACTAGCTAGTCAGTAACATAAAAAAAAACGTTATTGACGCATCTTTCTCTCTATGAATGGTGGACACTCAGCCTTAACTTTCATTTTTTTCTTTATCCCTGCACTTCCCCCTTACATTTACCACAATTTGAAAGATTTCTGTCGCATTGGGATTTATCCTCAACATGCCAAATTTTCTTTTAGTTGCTTACAGTTAAGACGCATGTCTGCAAGTGAGGCTGCTTTTTATTTTGTTTTATTTTATTGAGTACTATATGGGACCTGAAAGCCATACACTCATACTAAAGCTAACTTAACCTAGCTTAAACCTAGTGAGGCTGCCTTCTTATCATTAACAATCAATTTTTTTAACAATCGGATCTCTACAATGGGATGATCTACTGTTACTTGGTGGCGATACACTAGCGTGTGTCTAGATAAAGCTATAAAACATTAAAACAAGCTAATCTAATCTGAATGGTACGCTAAAGTGGCATGAATTAGCGAAAAAAAAAACGAACTCGTTTGATATTTAAGGTAAGATTTAACTGATCCGAAGTCAAAACAGCAAAGGGAGACAAATAAACTTTCCTGTAAGGTTTCAGATACTGCAGTGTTGCTGTACTGTTTAGTCCACGTGACACCTTACTGCTGTATCCAACCATTAAAAACGTAAATAGAATTAAAGCCAGAGCCCAAATTTGCAAACTTTTCACGCCCAAACATACGAAGAATAATAAAAGACTACACACTCGACTACTTTCTTTGCTAAATTTTTTCAGCATGTTTTATCCCGTCGTCTACTTTCCATTCATCACCTACTGATGATACATATATCAATTTTCAATATTTTCAAGCACTTTTCCAGACATGGAATTTCATTATTACTTTCAAGGACATTTCCATATTTTCAAGGCCTCGCACGAACCTTGCATCACTAAGACGATTAGTTTTTAACATTTTCCATCAGTGTCGTTTAGCCAAGTAAAATGCACCAATCTCTCGATCGTGTGCAAAAGTAAAATTGGTAAAAACATTTGAATACAGCAGTAAGGTTTCACGTGAACTAAACAGTACAGCAACATTGAAGTATCTGAAACCTACAGGAAGGTTTATTTACGTTCCTTTGTTGTTTTGATTACGGATCTGTTAAACCTTAGCTTAAGCATCAAACGAATTCGTTTTTGTTTACTAATAATGTAAGAAGATGAGGTAGTAAAAAGGACGTGGATATCATCGTTTTCGTATCGGCCAATACGATCGAAGTTACTGGGTATCACATCTCCTAAGTCTTTTTTGTTCTCCAATGTTACTATCCTGGCATCTAAACCCTGAGAAGAGTGGGGCAGGCATTGGTAAGCTTTCTCGTCTGGAGAGAGATATAGGCAGTTCCTTCCACGAGCGGTAAGGGAGGGCATTTCATCAGGTGTGGACAGAATGGGGAAGAGAGTTGTTCGTTCCAGCTGACATGTCCACCTATACACAGGCATCTATCGCGGAATCATAGCTGTTTATAGTTCGATCTGTGCATGCAGGGTGGATGAGGAAAGCTTCCCTTTTTATCAGTGACAGCGTTTTGAGCTACCAGGAGCAAGTCTGCGTCAGATTCCAGCTGCTGTGTGCGTGGCTCAAACGTCGCCAGAATTTTTGGCGATGGGCAGAGGAATAGCACAGAGAGGCTTCTCGTTTCCGAAGTAAAGTAAGGCGGGCGTTTGTAGGAGTTGTTACCTTGTGCCGTTAGCGTTACGAATGAGTGTATCTGGCGCCGCTGGCCGTGAAGCTCGGGCTCTAGCCGTGCAAAACCTTAACCATAACATTAATACCCAGAAATTATTATCGTTATCATGTTTCCAAATTTACAATACGCAAAATGTTAATAAGCCTTTCTTTGGAGTTAAATATGGTGAATTCATGAAAGGTTCTGCACCGCACGGTAGGCAGACATGTGAAGAAGCAAGAAACTAGACAACACAAGTTTGATAAACTTAAACTTACATAGACATGTTTGGTGGGCCGTTTTAAAATATGCTCCTATGTGACTATTCAAGATATGCTCCGGTCAAGCTCGTTGTTTTGTTCACACATAGTGTTGTTTTTCCTTAATTTCTGTTCAGAATTAAATAATACCTGTGATATTTCAAATACATTTCGATGAAGCCACGTACAGTTCGTTGAGTAATTCATTTGTATGAGGAGATAGCTGCCAAAAACAATTCAGTTACGTTTTGTTGGTAGTGTTACGTCATGGTGAGCTTCATGAAACAGGCCATGGATGTCATGAAAATAATGGTCATGGAGCAAGTCATGAAAGATGCCGTCTAGAAAATTACAGAAAAAGATCGTAACTATTGGTGAGAAAACTTTCCAAAATTAGAAAACAAAACGAGCTCGTATGACGATTAAGATTTATAGGTTTAACTGATCCGAAGTCAAAACTGTAAAGGAACATAAATAAACTTTCCTGTAAGGTTTCATATACTGCAGCGTTGCTGTACTGTTTAGCCCACATGAAACCTTACTGCTGTATTCATATATTTTCTACCATTTTTACTTTTGCAGACGGTAGATCAGCTAATAATTGGTACATTCTACTTTCCTTAAAGAAATCGCTGTAAAATGTTTAAACCATGCGCAATGGCTGTTTGCCGTGACGTCACCATGAGTTAGCCAATGACGAACGAGAACAACGGCTGTTTGGCCGTCTGGTTTGACTAACACAGTCACGTGATATGCACGTCACAGCAAACAGCCATGGCGTGTGGTATAACAACTAATCACGTTATTGTGCTCAGCACAGCTCCATAGCTAATTGAGGGTTCGTGTGAGTACTTGAAAACCTGGAAATATCGTGGAAAAGTGCTTGAAATTCTTGAAAAATGCTGTATCATCAGTAGGGTGATGAACGGAAAGTAGACTACTTGGCTGAAGAACACTAAAGATGTAGCCAAGAATGTATACCCGTAAGTTAATCTTCCTTTGTTTGGGCATGAAAAGTTGTGAAAGTTTGGCTCTGGCTTCATTTGTATTTACGCGTACAATGTTTGGATACGACAGTTATAGGTTTCACGTAGACTAACAGCAAAGAAATAATGCAGTATCTGTAACATTACAGGAAAGTTTATTTGTGTTCCTTTGCTGTTTTGACTTCGGATCAGTTAAGCCTTACCTTACGCATCAAAAGAGTTCGTTTTTGTTTTCTAATTCTTGCCACGTTGGTGTACTACCATGCAATTTAGATTAACTTGTTTTAATGTCTTGTGTTTTTATCAGTTACGATTTACCCAAACCAATGTCAACAAACCCTTTATTCTTTAGTCTAATTATTGCAGCTGGCGTTTGGCGATTGGCATTGTTGAATAAAAACCATGCTTAAAACAATGTAAAACCATCAATCTGGTCGTTTAGCGCTCCCTAACATCTAAACTACTTGACCAATTAGAAAAGACCTTATGGAAAGGACACATCTACAGAGCAATGCCTGTAAAATGAGCTTAGAACCAGATTTCTAGGACACATATTTTGATCTGTGAAAAGCGTAGCACAAACGTGTCTTGCCAAGAACACGAAAAATGAAAATCACGATTCCAGCTCAATTCGGAAATGAAAAAAAAAAAAAAGGTTCGGACACATGTTCACCAAGTCCAATACAGCTTGTATACTAAATTTGAGTGGAAAATATAGAAAGACTGCAGAGAAACTAAGCATCGAAATTTCGGCTTTAACATGGGAGGTTGGTGTCAAATCTTACAGTCTTAATACATACATCGGTATTGCACATTGCAATCCGATAAATATTAACAAAATAGTGTTTGTTTGTCAAATTATTAAAGTGACTTCAGTTATCTTCACATGTAGCTATGTAAAGACGCTTAGTTGGAATGAGATGCACGCAACAAAATTAGCATAGTTGGGTTGCGGTGCATTGTAATTAAAGAGGAGGAGCAGATTCATTCTTGGCATGGTAGCAAAGAAAAAAAGGGACGGACCAACAATGTAAACGGATGTGCCCTGTAACAATCAGTAGCAAACGAAATATTGCATCAATAATGCTGGATATTACAGCATAATTTGAAAGTTGGTTGAATAGCAATCACTGCATGCACGATCGTTGTTGCGGGATTATCGCTCTCGGTATCAAAACTGAGAAACAGGTCATTCTGCCACATTCAGTATAAGAGTGGCGCCCTCCATAAAAAATTATACTTACTTCCCTCAGAATACCAAACACCAGGGGTTCCAAGGATGGGGGAGGGAGGGGAATATTTAGACCAAGCAATGGGGGAATGTGGGGAGCAGGGGGGCTCGGGAGGGGAACAGGGGGTTCCGTCCGTGACTCTTTTCAATTCACGCTGCCCAGTAAAGCATTTCGCTCGCGCATGTGGGAACCATCTAGACCAGTAACTGACGGCGCCGACAGACTGAATTGTTTGGGGGGCCGGCAGAGGGCACGTCTGGAAACAGAGTGGGCCAAGGATTTTGTTTTCAAGGCAACCACATTAGGCACTTTTATTCCGTTTAAATCATCTTGAATGTAACTTAAGCTGCAATGCATTTGCTACAATTTATTTGTAAAATAAGATCCATAAACGCACAGAATAAATGAGGCTACATTGCAAAGCTGCTAAAAAAAAGCATTATATATAAATAAAATACATTAAAATAAAAAATAAAAGCACTGTTTATTCATTTGATTTCAAGTTTAGGCTGCAAGTTTTTTTATTATTATTTTATTTTCTAGTGGTGACCAGAGTGTTGGGGTTTGGGGGTGGGGGACGGAGTGGGGGGGGGGGCAAGTTGAAATCACCTTCCAACAGCAGATAAATTCCAGGAAACTCTTCGGCCCTGTTCTGCAGAAAGGATGTAACTCGAGTTACACCCTTTTTGAATAACAGTGCTCAAATTACTCCCTCTGTCACCAATTATTGGGAAAAAAATTCTCAAGGTCGTATCTACAGACAATCAGAAGTTAGCAGTCGGTAAAAAGGATGTAACTTGCTTAGGTCTGCAGATTTGTCACACAAAAGGCTGCTACTGCCTGGAGACCACAGCACTTGTCCCTTTTCTGCGTAACAATCTGCTGTTACGAAAATGGTCGTAACTAGTTACACCCTTTTTACGCTACAATATTAAAGCTATTAATAATTTAATTCTAAGTAAGAAGTGTTTTTTTTTTATATATTTTTATTATTGCACATTGAAAGAATGTTTTTTAAACGCTATGATTTATGGGGAACAGTTTAACCTGTAGAATAACGGATTCAGTAATTCAAAAAAACGTTTGATATCGATTTGACAGGCGATTTGAGCAGACTCAAACTTCAAACGCCTTTTCCTGAGAACGGTAGTTTTTGAGTTACACCCATAGTGCAGAACTGGACTCACATTAGAAAAAAAAATATGTACGTAATGGCAAATAAAGGCAATATGCTTAGAATTATTGTGGTGTGGAGGAGGATGGGTCATTTTTTCTTATTTTTTTTTTCGAAAATTTTCACATAATTCTAAACACCCAACTGTTCACAATGAGAAAAGTTGGCTTTCATTAAAATGTGTGAAATCTAAACGGATTCGCTTTGCAGACGGCACCAGAAGAGGGCAGCACCTTTCGAGAACGCAAACATAGAGGAATTATTTTGCCACTTTTAACAAATTGGTGAAATGCTGAATTCGTTCTTTTCCTCTTCCTTGAGTTTCAATGGAAAGTAATAATGTTAAGGCCCAATGAGTTCCTTAAGTAATAAATAATTTCAACGTAATATTGTTAAAGGCGCAATCAGTTCCTGATGTAATAAATAATTGAATGTTGTATAGACACTAAATAATTGGATTGACCTAGTTGTCTTGCACACAACAGGACACGTGTGAAATAACACGTTAATTGGCAAAAGCTCGCGGAAGCGTGGTTTTGGAAAACGCAAAATCATTGACGTGCAAGCTGTTTTTCCTGTGAGGGGGAAAACTAACGTGTTCAATTAAACGCTTAAAGGTACTCTAATAACGGTAAAAGTGTGAATTTAGCAAATTTCTTCCGTTTCGAAGGTTGAATTTATGAAAGGAAAAACTACAATTCATTTGCTGCAATTATCGTCAGTTCTGCAGCAGAACAAAAGCTTTATGAGGAAAATTCCTGGTGAGTATATTGTAGTGTTGCTTGATATTTACGTCATGCCGGAAGTTAACAGTAACTTCTCTAGGAACTTAAGTGAAAACTTAAATACTTAAAAAACTTAAACACAAATATTATCTACATTAGAAAACAAAAACGAACTCGTTTGATGTTAAGGTAAGGTTTAATTAATAAGAAATCAAAACAGCAAAGGAACACAAATAAACTTTCATGTAAGGTTCGTATACCGCTGTGTTTCTGTGCTGTTTAGTCCACGTGAAACCTTACTGCAGTATTCACATGTTTTTACAGTGTTTACTTTTAGAACACGATAGGTCAGATTGGTGCATTCTACTAGGCTAAACGATATCTCTGAAAAATCGTAAAATCCATAGTCTTAGTGTGTTTAGTACATACCTACAGATTAAAAAATTCAGGATACGTGCGACTCCTTGAAAACCTGGAAATGCCGTTGAAAAAAAAAATACCAGTCCCAATGTCTTGAATATGAAATCTTGAAAAGTGGTGATGTATGATGAATGGAAGGTGAATTACTTTCTTTCTATTCCAGAAAAGAAAAATGCCAAAGCCACCGGGATAAAGGTTTCAACTTTCTTCTACAAAAGCGTATTTATTTACTTCTCACAGATGTTTTTAAATGTCAGTGCTAGAGGACCGAGTCGGAAAAAGGGGTGGGTTGCGTCATGCCTGGGGCCGATGATTGAGTGAGCGAAGACAACGAAAATTAGCGTTTGTTTGCCAGTGTGTGCACAAATTTGATTGACGAAACTTAATTTTTGATGAAATAATGGACAGACGCATGAGCGACCAAGCAGTACCAGTGTTGGAACGGATGCAACCAAACCACCGGTGCAAAAAACGGACTTCAGCAGCGATGGTTGAAGACGCACATTTCTTAAACGGTGCATCCTGTGATTTGAGCCACGAGATGCGCTGATTGAGCGAGCAAAGCTAACGAAAATCAACTTTTCTTAGCCAGTGTGCAAAATTTGATAGAAAAAAACTGAATTCGGCGAAACATGGACATACACATGAGCAACCAAATCGTACCAGTGTTGCAAACAATGGATCTAAGACCAGTCGTACTTATCACGGGCTTCCTTTAGCGTTAAAATAAAAAAATTCACTTTATTTATCCCTATTTAGTAGTTTTAAGGTAATTGATGGCAACCAATAATACACGACGCTGTCATTTTATCAATCCGAAAAAAATTGTCAGCCTAACGCAAAGCAGGAAATTGTATCGCTACCATTGATGTCATGTGGTCTTGATAGGAGGATCTCTTTTAGTTTTTCGCCGAAAAATGAGTAGTAGGAGTCTAATGTTTACCAACCTTTAACTGAAATATATTTAAACCTAGATATTTACTGTCAGAGCATGGCCATGTTCGTTCTAGGTTTTGTCCTTTTGGTCCTTATTTTTGTTTATTAATCCGCGTACTTTGAGAAGTTAAAATGGACAAAATGGGGGAAATTACAGATTAATCGCGACGATGACATATTCATTTTTTCAATTAGCATCAAAATTATCGTATCCATTCTTAATTTGAAGTAAATCGGACGATAATAAGCATAATTTCAAAATGGCCACCATAGTTCAAGATGGCGGCAATTAGAGATTAGTGACGATGGTGGCGTACGTCTTTTGTCGCCATACTGATGCTAAAATTAATGAAGGCTTTGCCATGGTGATACCATGACCATGGAATTTGTTTACTTGCTGCTTTCCATCCACACTAGCAGTCGCTAAACCACATGACACCACAGTTTCTGATGACGTCACAGTCATGGTGCAGTAGGGTCACCCCCTTATTTGTTGCTTTGGTACGAATAAACGCCTTCCTTAACCATGTAAAATATTAACTTCAAGCTAGTATAAGCACAGCAAAGCATACATTAACTTAAGTATCACCACGGCTGCAACAGTAAAAGAGTTGTATAACTAAGGAACACATATATTTCTGCACGTTTTTGGTTGGCGATGTTGGTTGGCCTCGTAAGTGGGGATGTTAAAGTGATCACGTGCCCTATACTGCCAAGCAATAGCGTCTCTTTGAGCAGGTGCACTCTGACAGTAACGGTGGGGACATCCAGTTTAGGTTTAAACTTAACCCTTGGGTTAAGCGCGGTAATACGGGAAAATGATGATATCCATCACAAAATAAGTTGAGGGCTAAGTAAAATTTAGCCTGTAGGTCGAGGATTAACTTAATACTGAGTAGTTAGCCCCGAGATGTATAAAAGTGGTGATATAGATCCAGGATTAGCGTTATTCCTGAGCTTTAACAACATTTTAACATAGGTATATCGAGGGCTAATTTAGCCTGAAGGTCGAGGTCTAACGGTGGGGATATCACTTGCGGTGGGGATTTCCAGTTGAGGTCTACAGTTGATCTCTGGCGTAAGTTTGGTATCAACAATATCCGGCGATTTCCAATGCGAACTAAGTTGAGGGCTAAGGAATGTAGAGCCCTTAAACTGCAGCCTAACTTAGTACGGAGCAGTTAGTCCCAAGCTGAAAAAAATCGGTTCTTTCCAATCAGGTTTAGCGATAATCCTCGGGTTAATGAGCATGTTAGGCCTGGGACTAAGGATACAATTTAGACCCAGGCACACCATGGTCTAAGTTGAGGTTTAGGCACGTCTTTCGAAAGCGATGCTTCACTGCACGACGTGAGTGTTGGTATGAAGTGTGATTTCAGGGGTACATTTCCCCACCAGATCAACTCAAGTGTCCCTCTGGTTAAAGGTTGTCGTCAGGTCAGTAGGAGATAATAATTTTCCCTTTCTCCAATAGGGATACATTATTTTCAGTTCGTAAATGTGAATTGGTTTAGGGTTTCGAAGTATTAACATATTAACATAACTAATTCGTACCGGGGCCATAGCAACCTCGGGGATGGGGGAACCTCCCCCCTTCCCTCAACCGTCCATGAAGACGTACAATACAGTTGGCAAATTCAACTTGTCGAGTTGTAAAGCTCGGCTAAAACTTCACTGCCAAGTCCCGTTTCCATGAATACTGTTTAATCATTATCATCCTTCGGTCAGTTTGAAAGTATCGTTTCAGATGCTTTTTTTTCTTATTAGCTTTCGTAACACTTCTGTTTAGCATAACACTTCTGTTTTTTTAGGGGCTGGTATCACAGTCACTGTTCGATTTTTCGCTCATTTTCAACTTTCAACTGCTATTCTGCCGTTTCTAATTTAGGTGGAAGACCCCAATTCAATCGAAAGGTGGGACTGTCTTCTTTGCATCAAGGATAAGTAAATGGGTTTGTCATTGTTAGGGACCGAGCTACGCCCTTTTTACTAGGGGATGGTATCACAGTCACCTGTTCGATTTTTCAACTTTCAACTGCTATTCTGACGTTTGTAATTTAAGTGGATGACTCCAATTAGGTTCACTCGAAAGGTCGGAATGTCCAGAGACGTCAGGAAGATTAAATTTGGAGGGGTGTAAACCAGAAATTTAGCGACATGATTCTCCATCTAGCCAAACAATTATGCAATTTTTCTGACTGATTTGCCGACTGGCCAAAAATAATGTAATTTTTGCAGACTGATTTGCCAACTGGCCAAACATCGTGGCCGCCCCCCCCCCCTTCTCCCCCCACCCCATAAAAACGTCCCTGGGAATGTCTTCCTTCAAATAAATCGAATTGGAGTCGTCCACCTAAATTAGAAATGTCAGAATAGCAGTTGAAAGTTGAATATGGGCAAAATAACGAACGTGACTGTGATACCAGCCCCTATTGTTTTTATCAACAAGTCAATCCGTTATTAGTATTTCCTGACCCTGAAAACATAGTATTAGACACCAAAATGATTATCCTGTCTGTTCTATATGCAAAGATATGGCCTAGGCTATGTATGATTTTTCAGCCTTCTTGGCCCTCATCTTGAATTTGCTCAAGGATGACAAAGTTGCATCCTGCAGAATTTCATTAAGTATGTCTTGAAGAAACACAAAACACCATAAAACATTGGACGGACCTTACTTTCAGGTTTTTGGCCCTGCTACCAGACTAGTATGCGAACTCAGAGCTAGGCTGTGCCCAGCGGGAAAAGAGCCGTTTTGTTCGCCTGTTAGCCCATCACCACCGTGGCTTAAAAATATCATAAATAATGTAGAAACTAAAAATAAAATATGCTTTAAACTGTATCTCCGCCAAGTTAAAAGTCTTGATAAGAATTAATTTCGCGAAAATCATACACAGTTGGCAAAACTAAAAATTGAGTTGGCTATTTTACTTCATGTAGCCTTTCTCTGTTAGACTGTGCCCAGAAGGTGGTTCTGTAAGGAGTAACTCGTAACTGTAATTTCGGAGTGGGGGGGGGGGGGGATGTGAACTAAATCCGTACTTCATGAAAAATGGGTATAGCTGGCAAAATTAAAAACTGAGTTGAAAATTGAGCTGGCTGTTTGATTTGCTGTAGTCCTTTTTCTGTTAACCTATCCCTACTAGGACTTGAAGATCCTTTTGTATTAAAGCAGAAACAATTCCATTTTTTATACAACAAACTTGTTAAAAATTCCAAATAAATTTGAAGGTACAATTTGACAATAGGAGTCCACAAGATCTCAAATTAAAGGACAAAAGCGACCCAAAGGACACTAAATGAGGGAAACATTTACCTAACATCCCTGAATCAAGGGAGAAAAAAATTAAAATTGAGGATGTCGATTTCATATTATATTTAAAAGCTTTTCTCCAATAATGCCTTAAATTGTTTTGAACAAAACTGAGTGAAAAGTTTCGCCATTTTTTCCCATATTTTTTTCATTTTTGAAAAACTGGAACATGATGTTACTTTAAAATGTGCAAGTTTTGCAGTAATACCCTCTATGTCGTTTAGGATAAAACTGACCAAAGATTTCACTACTTTTTCAGCTCTTGACAGTCCTTTTGAAAAATATTTATCCCGTACTGCCATGCTTGCACACAGCAGTTCATTAGCATTCATTATATAGCCTAGACGTCCAAAATATATCCTTAACCCGACCCCCAATCGTCAATGGCCAGCTACGGGATCATGTAATTTTAAACTGAAATCTGATAAATTTGGGAAGAAAATATTTTTTTAAAACTGATTCAGTCACTATTAAGTTTTTACGAAAACTGCTATCTTGAAAACCGAATATGAAAAATCACCGAAATTTGCTTGAAAACAATTTGATACACGAATCTCGACGTATCTTGGAGAAGCCAAACGCGTTGTAACTGTTTACAGGTGATATGACGTCACTTGAAGAGTATTAACCAATCAGACATGGAAATCGCCAAGATTACCCAGTACTACTTTAGGCCAAGGGTCGGGGTCTAGTTTTAGTACTCTACTAGTAAGTCCCCAACTTAGACTAGCATTGAAATCACCAGTAAATTTGGTCCGAAGCTTAGTCCTGGGGTCGAGGTCTAGCTAGGCCTGGGCTTGCATTACTCCCGGTCATGTTTAGACCTCAACTGGAAATCCCCACCGTTGAGGTCTAAACTAGCCCAGGAGTAGCTTAACCCTGGATCTAACTAACCCTCGACTGAGGAGTTAGTGGACTGGATAAAAAAGTTGGTGATATCCATGTTGGGCTAAGTTGGGGTTTTGTTAGCTCTTTACTCCGTAGACCTCGACCTTTAGGCTAAATTAGCCCTCGATATACTTATGTTAAAATGTTATTAAAGCTCAGGAATAAAGCTAATTCTGGATGGATATCACCGCTTTTTACGTCTCGGGGCTAACTACTCAGTATTAAGTTAGTCCTCGACCTACAGGCTAAATTTTGCTTACCCCTCAACTTATTTAGTGATGGATATCACCATTTTCCCTTATTCCCGATCTTAACCCAAGTATTACGTTTAAACATCAACTGGAAATCCCCACCGTAAGGAATAAAGAGCTGACAAAACCCCAACTTAGTCCAACATGGATATCACCAACTTTTTTCTCCAGTCCACTAACTCTCAGATCGAGGGTTAGTTATATTCAGGGCTAAGCTACTCCGGGGCTAGTTTAGACCTCAACTGGATATCCCCACCGTAAGGGCGCGTTTACGCAATGAGACCTTCTCGCTCGCCGAAAGCTTTTTGCTAGGCAACCGTTATTTATTTACGGTTAATCTCCCGTTTCTATTAAATGATTGCGGTAGTAGGCAACAAATTAAATGTATTCTAAATAACAACACGGACAAAGAACAAAGTGCAACAGTCATTTTAAACATTGCTAAAACATTGTTGCCATTTCACGCTATTTCCAAAATTTGCTCTTCTCGCTAACAAAAACAGCTTCTAGCAGTGATCAAACGACGGTAGAATAAATAGCTACTCGCAGCGGGAATTCAAAATCCAACATGGCGTCCATTTCGGAGTTTTCGAATCGAAGACAAACCTTCGAATGCCGGTATTCAGGAATCTGCCCGTCGTCGTGTACTGCAGTAAAAATTGTTTTCTTGTTGTTATAAATCGACGCTGTCATGTTGCAAGCATCGTACGTCGTGTCGCGAGGCACGAGGAGAAAATGTGCGGCCGCGTTGTTGCCATGGTTACTATACGTATAGACATTTTGAAAGCCGCATTCTCCGACAAAGGCGAGAAGCACCCAGCAGATTTAGTATTGACCAAGTAAAAGCTAGTAAGCGAGAAAATTGTCCTTGCGTAAACGCGCCCTAAGAGTAACTTACTAACCGATTCTGGGGCCATGACATACCCGCACCCAGGGTGGCATTCAAAAGCTCATGATGAAATTCCCTGATTTTTTCAGGTTTTTTTCAGCTTCTTTGGTCGAAGGAAGGTGAAGTACAAGACTAACAAATTTTATTCAATTTTCACCCAAATCGCAATAAGTATATCGTATTGCTTTGCTAAATAAAAAAATTGTACTGCTCCAAATGGTATTGGTAAAGAGCAGGAAAAGGCCACAATCTGGTCAAAACTAAAAATTCACTTAACACGTAACGACCCACACTACTTAGGCCTAAGGAGCTTTCGCTTTATCAGAAATGAAACAATGGGGAAATGAAGTTTTAACTGAAATAAAGTGAAGGTTTTAGAAGTAAAAAAAAAATCCGAATTACCTATTCTTTATGGGTGAAAGATTTTCAAGAAAATGTTCAAATTCCGTGATTTCGGTAATTGTTTTTTCAAATTGCCTGTTTTTCCCACAATTTTTACAGATCTGATAAATTCCCGGAATTTTCCCGGTTATCCTGGAAAAATGCCATCCTGTACCCACACCAGTCAGCTAGAACCGGCCAATAAACAGATTCCAAGAGCAATATTGGGCCAGGTTCAGGGACCGTTTCTGTATAAGAAAGGGTCACTGTCGTAATTTTTTCTTTACTTGTTTTGTATTACACTGTGAGGACGATGTGTACTGACAGTACACATCTACGTGTACTTTCTCAGCCTAGACACGAACTGTGTATTGAGAGTACACAATTTGTGTACTGATAGTACACAAGCTGTGACGAAAATGTGTACTCTCCGTGCACAGACTGTGTACTGCCAGTACACAACTCGTATGGAGGCTGAGAAAGTAAACATTCGCGTGTACTGTCATTACACTTCGTCTTCAGGGTGTAGTGTTTTGAATTATACTTAAAAGAATTATATTTTGTAAGCCGGTTGAGAATTGGTAGAGATCTTTAGGCGGGATTGCCAATGGGATTTACTTCTTTCAGGTGGATGGAGGGGTGGGTTGATCCATGGATCTAAAGAAATACGCGCATACCTAGAAAAAATTGGAAAAATCATAAATTGTACGGACTGTTTTCTTCATTGCACAGGCGGACTGGCCAGTAGTGGAGATGATGGCCAGAGACGTATGCACAATTTGTTAGAACAGATTAGCCCACTGTGGGCCGGAAGCCACGCAGGATTTTCCGACTGACAGACGTAGTCAGTCCGCTTTCTGTGTAGATGGACTGCCCGTACATTTCAAGCCAGTAATCTTTGCTCGGGCCAACCAGAAGGA
>JAHWFP010108315.1:47085-60232 GCA_023313725.1 Lithobius niger
AATTATAGATTATTTTTCCTTTTCCCTCGATAAGTTTGCAAACCGATGAAAATACCTCGCTCAAGTGTTCATGGTTTTCTTCATTCGGATTGTAACTCGTGGCGGTTAAAAACTATCAGTATTAAATCACAGGCTCCTATTGTATTACTACTGATAATAATTTATAATTTAACGCTGAGAAGTCGTTTGTGATAGAGATAAATAATCAGTCTTAAACTCGCAGCTTGTGGTATTGACTTACTGTAGGTAATACCACTGATAATTTACCAGGTAATTAGATAATTCTTCCTATTCCTTCAATAAGTTCGCAAACCAATTAAAAAAAAACCTCTCTCAAGTGCTCATGGTTTTCTTCGTTCGGAATGTAACTCGTGTGGGTTAAAAACTATCAGTATTGAACTATTAGGTATTGTGGTATTGCTACTGATAATAATTTGTAATTTAATACAGAGTAGTCGTCTGGTCAGTGCAGCAGTCTGGACTAAAGACACGTCCTTGTAAAACTGCAAGTTATTCTAAACTGAAATAGGCGTTTAATACATTATCTTATATTTTCAAGGCTGGTCGTTAGGTTAGGACCTACACAGTTTCAGCTACTCTAACCTGATTGTGAAACCTCCATTCTGTATACTTGTGCCGTATGCTCTGTGTGAACCAGCTCAGCCACGGTACGATTTGTGCACTGGCAGTACTTTTGTGTACTTTTATTCTCACAAAATACATGTGCACTGACAGTACAATGTTTTCGTGTGGTGTCTGAGCTGGAACACAGCGATGCAAGTGAACATAATTTTCAAGGTGCACATTTTGCCGATACCGATATAATACTGCTGCTCGTCCAATGTCATGTCGTGTATTGACGGGTGTTCAGTGGTAGTTGATGTTATGGCTTGGCATGTAAAAATGACGCTGGTTATTTGGTTCCATTGGGCTTTTATTGCGGTGGAGGTTGCAATTTTATGCTCGCCCGACTTACACACGGAATAACCCTTGCGGTTTTACATTGGCGGTTGGCTGGACTTAAAGATTAGGGAAAAGTATTGGTGGTAAATACATAGACTTACGTATGTTGCAGAATAATTTTGGTATAAAAGATCGAAGTATTTGGTGGTCCAAAAGGCGTATAAATTAAGACTTCACTCCTACGTGTTGCAGTTTGGAGGAATTGGAATGGAATGATTATAATACCAATGGTAACCATGCATGACAAACAAAGCATGACACCATGACTACAATGCACGTCATGGCATGCATGCGCACATTGGCCTATAATAATACAGTCTGGACTTGACTCGAACTTCTTGGGAGCTCTTCTGTAAGGACATCCGCCACAGGCCCAGGAACAGTCCACCACTCCATACCGACGCCGAGCTGGGGTCGATGACCATAGTCTTCAATCAATGGCGTCCGCCTGGTCTACCCACAAACGTCCGGCGCATCAGCACAGGATAGTGGCAGCTCAAACGCCAGCAACGGCTGCCGATACAGAAATGCCCCCGGTGGTCGAAGTTTTCGGTCGCCTTCCGTGGGGACCGTTTTAAATTGGGGAACATGAAATAAAAGAATAGAACCAAGATTAATACAAATACACACTTCATAAATACACACTTTAGAATATATGGCCAAAACGGGTAGGGATGTCGTTAAAAAAGCAGTGGTACGCAATAGCAACATGGGGAAAAAGGCTTACAAACCAGGCATCGATTACGGTGTGAATACCCGGCCTCTAATATGTACAAAATTGGCGACCAACAGAAGTTTCGACACCCCGGCCGATCGGCGAAATCGAAACATGCCTATTCTACTTAGGACGAAGGGAGCATACAAATCGGCGTCTTTACGGAATTTACATGTTAGTTGTGAAGAAATCTCGCGAGTTAGCTTTTTTTGGACTGGAATCTTTATATTTAAAAATTTATTCTTGGCAAACGCCAACCGCGCGGTGCGAACAAGTCGCCCATCCTTCAAAAAGAACATAACAGTAACAGACCGCCAATTAAAGGGGAGAATGCACGCTAACAAAAAAAAGCGGCAAACCCATTATTTACAATATGTACATAAGCATTAAGTGCTGTGCTGAAAGAAGCAACACCACCACAGATTTCCGCCGCGTTGAACCAACGCAGGGTGAATAGCCCAAAAACAAGGGATCAGTTACAGAAAGTAACGCGTCACGACCGTGAAAAGCTGAAATAACGCTATTGATCACAACACGTCTTGCATATTCGTAAAAAATCAGGAAATCAAAAATTTAAAAATTATCCAAACCGTAATTTTATTTTTGAGTCAACAAACTCCAAAGGTCAACAAACAAGCAAGCAAGAATGGTGGAGCAAGGCGGATTTTCCTGCAAAAGACAAGTGCTCTCAGGACCACAATAATACCAACACACCTAAACTATGCAAGATTGGTAACCTTCGGTTTTGCAACAATGGTCTAAGTTGTCTAGAAACGAATATTACGGCCAAAACCTAACCGACTGTCTTCGGTAGGGATAAATTTATTTAGCAACTACTGCCAACTCGAAAGGTTATTACAATTAAAAGGTAAGTTGCCAGAGTTATTAATTCCAGTATCAAATTAAACCTTACAATTAAAGAAAACCCACAAACGTCCGGCGCATCAGCACAGGATGGTGGCAGCTCAAACGCCAGCAACGGCTGCCGATACAGTCGATCAGCGATGCTTATTTAATTTACAGCTTCTCTTCAAAAAAAACGTATAGAAGAGAATGTTTTAACTCTTTATTTATAAGCTAGATTGGAAGGTTATGCTCGAAGCCTGTTTTCAAACGCTACAAACCGCATGTCTATATGTAGTCTGGTTCCAAAGTTACCAAGAAGTCGAGTTTTTGAAGCTATTCACAGTGCTGAGCGAGCCCAAAACGTAGTATCGGAATCGGCTTAAATTTTCGTTACCGATACAGATACATCGACTGGTAGTGATGCCCAATCAGTATAGGGTCTTTAATGCTGACTGTATGTTATAATTATGCCTTTGCCTCTCGGTGTCTTGTTAATTATTAACGAATATTTTTGAAAGTATTGTGTGGCCGGAAGACCCCGCAATACTTTTATGTTTGTGAATCTGATAACTGCTGAAATGAAAAATAAATGCAGATGCAAATCTATTTCCGTTGCTTTTTGGACTTAAATGTCAGACTGCCTAAGCAGGGAACTAAACCTCGAGCTTTGAGACCAAAGGCAGGAGCCCTAGCAATCCGTACACTGACACAAATCGAGCCCATTGGCTTTCCGTCCTGCGATTGTTGACATGAAACTTTGAAAGGACGTACATACCATTCCTCGATTTTTTTAGCGTACCCCGCGTAAAATAGTTTTGCAACATGTACGCAGGTTTCAGAAAATGTAGCAAAATCGTCTCACAAGAGGAAAAAAGCGGAAAAATAAATACATTTGCAAGATTTCCGTATGCTGGAACTGAAGTTGCAATACTAAATCCCACAGAAAAGCATAGAAGGAAGCTAAACCATGCGCAATGGCTGTTTGCCGTGACGTCACCATGAGTTAGCCAATGACGAACGAGAACAACGGCTGTTTGGCCGTCTGATTGGATTAGCCCAGTCACGTGATATACACGTCACAGCAAACTGCAGCCATGGCGTGTGGCATAGAATCTTTAAATACCGAACTGACCAGTTGCTCAGACGAAAATGCTTCCTTTTTCAATCACACCTGTATTCAAGCCGCGAGAAATCCTCACATTTAGGTTCTTAGCTGAAACGTACGGATGTTTTTTTTCAGCCTGTGTAAATAACGTAGAACTATCGCAACACTACTGTACAACGGTGTCCCACCATTCGGTAGTTGATTTACAGAGCTCCCATGTCGGAAGTACTGCGGTATGATGGCGTTGGGGCACAGTAATCCGCTCACGTATGCGTGACTGCGCATCAGGGATCGGCATCCCAGTTTCCGTTTGAGGCCTTTAAGTTTAGGTTCGGGGAACAACTGGGCAGGCGGCTCCGTTGTTGCAGGAGCGCTTTGGTGCAGAGTATGTGAAGATCCTGTACCTTGATATTCGTAGGCACCGCCCTTGGTGTTAAGTCGGGTCACAGATACACAGCACGCATGTTTTAAAAAGAGGCCATGCAGATCGAGATGGTCTTTACCATGTAGTGGCACCAAGAAGTATTCAGAAACAGACGGCTGTAGTCCAGAACTCTTTATTGGGTCTTTGAAAACTTGGGGCAGTGGTCTAACATCTCCCTTTCACTCTCTCTCTTTCCTTCCTTCCGTAATAAACTCCCAATCGAATTGAACCAAGCCTAAGGTCTTACAGCAATCTTCTTGAGAATCGTTGACCGTCTGACAATGCTGCATTCATTGATCGGCTTAGAGGCTGTCCCAATGTAGCTGCCGTAACAGTAAAGGAGTCACTGTAAGGCACCGAATACAAGAACAGGCCAAACGGCTATAAACTGTTAGGCCTATAAACGATAAAAACGGACGACATGTTGTTTTTCGTTCAAAGGACAGGTTGGGAAGAGAAAAAAAGAAGCGTAGGGAGACGGAGGATGGAAGGAGAGAAGGGGAAGAGGATTTGTTATAACGGGTATACGTGTGTTGTTGTAAGGAGGAGTACCAATACAGGACACTGCAATTAGCAGTAAAAAAAAGGGTTTCAAAGGGTTTAACGAGCGTTAACCACTCCTGGCTGCGTTTACAATATAAAAGCTTGTGCGTGAGCGTGACGCTCGACGCGTACACAAGTTCATGAGCAAAGCAGTGCGCGCGGAAAATCGGCTTGGCCCGCTCGTGGTATCGTCACGCTAAAGCAAACGCTCTTTCATTTACAAATCAAACGCGTGAGCCGGCGCGTGAGCTTGATAATGCTGGCCGATACTCCGTTCCAACTATGCTGTTTCACAACTTCCCCCTTCTGTAGCCCCAAGATTCGATGCCATACGGGTCAAGGCAATGTAATTAAGATATCTGGCCGTTTATTTGGAGCATTCTACCTTTTAGCACACCACGTTTTCATTTCTTGTGGCGCCGATCGGCGCCGATGGAATCCGTTGATGCCGCCATTTTTTAATCCCAGCATGCAACAACTAAGCGTGCGAGCGTCGCTTGGCGCTTACCGATCTAGGTCCAGTAGATATTCGCGTGACTCTTGAAAGTAGCAAAACGCGTGCGTTGGCCCACCTGCCCTAAGATTGTAAATGGTCGCGCTTAAGCATTGAGCATGGGAAAAACTCTAGTTTCACGCGCCGAGCGTCACGCGTACACGTCGAAATCAATATTATAAATGCACCCTAAGGCCCTATGTCTGCAATTAGCAGTAAAGCGGTGTTCATAACAATAATAAGGTGCACGATTTAGCGCCACGTTGGTTAGAACAATGACTGGCTCATCTACAATGAATGAACGTGTTTCAATCTTCGGCCGAAGGCTTTAAGGTAGAGGCGGCATTGTTACCGACTACCAACAATTAATAACAAAGTTTTACAGCGCTAACAGGGTTTGCGAAAACTAGTTGCGTAATGTAAATGTAATTTACTACAAAAAATGCGGTTCCTCCAAGGAGGGCAAAAGAGAGTTTATAGGTAGGGAAATTACTGCAAAAGCTAAAATATACAAATATTATTTCCCACATCCCACTTGCAATGTTTTAAGATAAAACTAGCCGTATCGTTCGCTTCTCTCACACCACTGACGTCAATCCATGCTTCCTGTAATTTCTTTGATTCCATGAGCACTGATCATGATGTCATAGTTTTAGCAGAAAAAGTTTGTTAAGGCATAATAAACTTTGCATGAACAAACTATGACGTCGTAAACAAAAGTCATGGGGTATAAAAAATACTTTGACCTTATTTTAGCATTTTTTCGCGTATTTCAGGGTAATAAAATTAAGTTACAGCGACAAAAATAAGCCAAACGGAAGGGCAATTAAATTATCTTTCAATTGATCCTAATCCCATCGTTGTAGGTGCCTTGGTTCAATAGGAGGAGTAGAGGTACACGCACACACGGACACATCACAATTTTTGTAATGATGTAGATTAGAAGGAAAACGAAATATGCACATCACACAAATTTAACGAATATATTACCACTGCTTACTAATGCAGGTCCTTCCATAGGACGTTGGAGTATCCGTGTTGGGCCGACTGTCACAATACTGTCTGGGCGAGAAGCTATGGATTTAGTTTCCTGGCTCCAGATTTAACATTGCCGATTCTTATGGTACCAAAACAAAGCTAAGAAACATAACTCCCCGCCAAAACGAGAACTGGAGTGGATTCGGTAGGCAAGGGCAAGGAAGTTCAACCCCAGTCGGCCTTGGCTTGAGAAAAATAAATTCATCCTCGCTCCAAAGCTGTTTAAACGCTGCTGATATCGAAATGACACCTGCATGACCTCATCGCAGCCAGATGATATGTTCACACAGATTTATTAGGCAAAAAAACCTACTTAGCGTTAGTTTAACGTAATACCTTTTCTACAGAAGCAACACTGTGGAACGAGCACTCGTTCTACAACTGGCCGAATGCCATCGCAGTCAGAACGAATCGTGGAAGATATGGGATAGAATTATCTTGCAGAGCGAGTCGTAGAACATGGGTTAGAATTATCTTGGACAACGAGTTGTGGAACATCGGTTAGAATTTTCTTTGAGAACGAGTCGTGGTACATGGGGTAGAATTACCTTGAAGAACAAGTCGTGGAACATGGGGTAGAATTTTATTTGAGAACGAGTCGTGGTAAGTAGGGTAGAATTATCTTGGAGAATGAGTCGTGGAACGTGGGGTAGAATTATCTTGAAGAACGAGTCGTGGAACATGGGGTATAATTATCTTGTAGAGCGATTCGTGGAAAATGCTGGTGTAGAATTATCATGGAGAACGATTCGTGGAACGTGGGGTAGAATTATCTTGGAGAACAAATCGTAGAACATGGGGTAGAATGATCTTGGAGAACGATTCGTGGAACATGGTGTTGAATTATCTTGTAGAGCGATTCGTGAAAAATGCTGGGGCAGAATTATCTTGGAGAACGATTTGTGGAATATGGGACAGCATTATCTTGGTGAACGAGTGAAGGAAGTAGGGGTAGAATTATCTTGGAGAACGATTCTTGGAACATGGGTAGAAGTATCTTGGAGAACGATTCGTGGAATATGGGGTAAAATTATCTTGGAGAACGATTCGTGGAGCATGGGTTAGATTTATCATGGAGATTCCTCCTTTTTCATGTTCCGTGGGAAACGTATATGTAAAAACAAAATAAAACGGGACAAATGGAACGATAAAACATGCATGGAAACGTGACCATTGTTTATGTACAAATGAGATTGTAGAAATCATAAGCCCGACCACTACTTTCAAGTACTGTAACTAGCCCTTTAACAATCACTTCGAACTTGCGGCGCACGATGTTTATCATTGCTAACGTTGGTTTGATTGGTTTGATTTTTGATTTTTATTTGATTCCTAACGGGCCCACAGAGCCATACACTCAAATGCTAACCATCTTACCCTACTTAATCTAACCGTAATCCTAAGCATAATGTCACCATAACTCTAGTCCCAACGCCACACCGTTGGAAGAACAATACGTGAATAATACCCATCGATACAAGTCCGCGCCAAAGACCGCATTGCTACTACGAAACCACTTGGGATACCAACCCAACGTTCCCACTGTGTACAAAATTTCGGGATTGACAGACAACGAAGCACACATCGTAGGTAGAACATTACGCGCGGTGAACGTTGGAAACTGATCGGCAACAATAAAACTGTGTAAATGAAAACAAAGCACTAGTTGTCTGTGCGGTGGTAATAATCTGGGAATATCTTGTTTGAGCTGAAATAGGTGTTGGTCTTAAAGTTAGCGTAGAGCATACGGAGTTTCGTATGGGTATTACATCGTTATAGTATATATTTTGCTTATGAGCAGACTTAATGAGGGATCAGACCGTACCAGGGATCATGATTAAACAAACGAAATATTGCTTCAGTAATGATGGCTATTAGTTCAACTGTGCCCTGGAACAATCAGCAAGAGGGCAAGCGGGTTCATTCTTGGCACGGTAGCAAAGAAAAAGGGAAGAAGAAGAAGAAGAAGAAGAAGAATCTGTCGAACACTTTCTTTTCACTTGTGCACGGAGGGAGGGGTTGCGCCGAATCCCGCTCCTTTCCACCCAGGGTGATTTGAGGAAAGTGTTGTCATTGCTGGATGAAGGTCAGGAGGAAGGGGGAGCTGCTCTCCGGAGCCGGGTCAGTGCAGTTTTGTCCTTCTGTAGAGCTACAAGGAGGTTCACTTAGGTTCAGTTAGGTGTAGATCCCAGGGGGCACCTTGGTGTCGGGCTATCTCGGGGTACTGTATGGGCTCTGTTCTTCTGGTTTTCTGGTGTTATAATAAGTTAGCCATAAGTTAGATGGGATGTATGGTCACGGACCTTTAGATTCCTGTAATAAATGATTTGAGATTTGAGAAAAAGGGCGAGCGGCCGACAATGAGAACGCTGTAACAATAAGAAAGAAACAAAGGGTTTCAAAGGGTAAAAACAAACACAATATTGCTTCAATAATGCTGACTATTACAGCCGAGTTGAAAAGTTTAAAGTTGGTTGGTTGGCTGAAAAGTTATTTGCTTCCTTAAGAAAACAAAACACCAGGGATTAAAAGGAAGGGGATCAGGGGCTGAGGGAGTCATTCAAACCACACAACGGGAAAAGGCGCGGGGGAGGGGGGCAGGTAACACGGAAGAGAACAGAGTGTACCAGGGGGGGCTACAGGTGGGTATCTGACCACAATGGGGAATGTATGGGGGGGGGGGGGTTGATGGGGCCAACATTAGGGTTCAACAACTGTTTTCATTTCATGCATCCCAGTAAAAAATTTTGCTCACGCATGCGGGAATCCGCCAGACCGGCGATTGTTACGCCGGGGCACAACTAGTAAATAAATAAAACATTAATGAGGCGTTGTCGGCGATTTACTTTCTGCCTCTCCCAGAAAAAAATGTCAAAGCCGCCGGGCTACATGCTTCAACTTTGTTCTGCCAAAGAGTATTTACTTATTTCCCATGTATATATTTAAACGTCAGTGCATGGCGACGGGGTCCGGGAAATGAGTCGGGGGTCTTGTCGGGCTCGGAGTACTGATTGAGTGAGCAAAGCGAATGAAATTCAGCAATTGTTAACCAGTATGCACAAAAATTTGTTTGGTCGGGTTACCATTGTGCATACAACACCAGCCTCCTCTAGTTTACAAATAAAATGAAAAATAAAATACATAGCCTCTAAACTGATTACGTGAACCACAGACGGCAGTATGCCTAACACATATGTATTCAGACAGATATCTGTAACGGTAAGCGAGATTTACGAAAAATAGGGTTTAGTCTGCGTCTTGTGTCTCCTTAAAAAAAAAGACATTGGTTTTATATTTTGTTCAGGGGTACGGGTGTACGATCTTATCCTTTTTAGCCTTCTGTACAGCGGCAAATTAAAACATCGTTACTTCCTTATAGCTAATAAGACTTGTTCGACGTAACTAAATTAAATAATAACATTTGATCGTCGAATTGAAATCCTAAGCTAACACTCAATATAAACAAATAGATATTAGCTTCGTTTAAAATAGTTTCGTCGCATTGTTGCATGAATGAATAGGTTTACCGTCGAACAAAATTCTCCATTAGGCCTATCTGTTACATACGAAATTAAAACTAAATTAAAAAAAATTAACCCTACAAATGAAAATTACGCCTAAAGTCATGTTATCACGGCAATGTCAAGTTGCTACGAGCCGCTGTTGGCTTCATCAACAGCGTCGCTGTCGTCACTTACCTACTACCACTGATCTATATAGGCTACGTTTCGCGTTATGTTGTATCACTGTAATTTGTGCCCGATGGTGCACCGTGTAGCAAAAATGAATATGCTTACTATACAATCCAAATCTCCGTTAGCTGCTATACGAAATTAAAACTGCTGGTTAAAATTCGGCCTAAAAGCTGACAATTACGCCTAAAATGTCAAATAGGCCTAGAAGCTAACACATTTTTAACCAGCAATTGTGATGGTTACTGCTTTTAGATTAGTATAATACAGATACCTATTGCAGTGCCTGATAGAGGTGTACGCCTCAATATTGGCAGTAGAGGAACTTACAGAAGACCGGTGCGACTAGGTAGTCGCTGTAGCTGCTTGTTTTTATGGTGATTCGAAGATTTCACACCTACTCATTGGTCATCCTGACATGCTTGCAGTAAACTGCCGGCCGGACCTTAGAAGCAAAATAGCATACGGAAGCAGAATATGCAAAATGGCCGCTAGAAAAGCCATAATTATAGGTTGCCAGGTGTTAGAGCTAAGCGTGCGGTGTTTGCATGGAAGAGTTAGCTTAAAGATTTCGTAAATGCCACCTCTGTGACTGGATTCCATCAAAGATCAAACAAATTCGACCGTGCCAAGTTTTTCTATGGTTTTTAACAGTCTACAGAACACTAAGCTATGGATTTTCGAGAATTTGACGATGGTGAGGGTAAAGAAATTTTGCGATCAAGCAGCATTGAATTTATTAAAATAGGCAGTCTTTGTACCTCGACTGTATTAGCTGTGTTGTAACAAAATGTGTCACCTGCTTCTTGATGAAGAAAGGGCGTAAGCTTCGTTGATTTTACTTTCAGTAACGGAAGTAAGTACTGATAAAATTGTTTAACACTCAGATAAACATTATAATTTTCGTGACTAATCAGGCTGAAATTTGGCATTCAGTTTACATTTGGCTAGGAATAGTATCTCTGGTTTGGCTATTGATGAGTAACTAGTGGCAGTTATCAATTACTGTTTGAAGCCAGCGAGACAAGAATAATATTCCAACAACTGACGCGCCGCTTATAATTGTTTATGGTTGCGTTTTAATATTAATCTAATTATAGTGCGCAAAAGAAATGCGTAAAATGCGAGGTGAACTTTTAGATTTTTAAAACCAGTAAGGGACGTATGCATTTGAAAAGTACCTTTTATTAAACTGGGAAGCATGGTTACAGAAAACGAAAAACGAAAGTGAAACAATAGGCAACAGGGCTCAAGTCCAGTACGAATAAGGGCATACAAAAATGCTTTATTGCGTTCAAAAGAAATTCGTAATTTTAAATACAGGCTGACTTTAATTTCGTAAAACCAGCAGGTAACGTAGAACATGTACAGTTCCCAGTTGCTTCGAAACAAGAAAGGCATGCCCTTGAGACAAAACAAAGAAGTAGCTTTATCAAAAACGCATGGCTGAGTGGCCAGCTGGGTACTGGCAAAAATAGAAAGAAACCAAAAAAAAAAGAAGTGATATCAGCATCAAAGCCACAAGGGTGAAAGTAGCCACCAAGTTTTACCCAATGAAAGTGACATCAGAGTAAAAATAGCTGCCGCCAAGTTTTCCACACGGAGTTCCAGACTAACCCATGCATAGACCAAAAAGTGTTCGACTTGAAAAACAGTAATATCTCCCTCACCATCGAACAACCACCAAACTTTTATTGTCACCTACTTTTATTTCAAGTTTCTCATTTAACCTTTGAATTAATACTCGGCGGGATAAGTTTGGCCATTGTTCCTTGCTGGGGGTGATATTTCTAAAGCAAACACTTTTAGTTCAGTACATGGGTTAGGCTTAGTACACTGTGTAGAAAACGAATCGGCAGCTATTCTTAGTCTGATATCACTACTTTGATTCGCTATAACTAGGCGGGTTCTTTCACCCTTGTGGATTTTGTTTCTGATGTATTTGTCAGTAATCATCGTGACTTATCCCTAAAGTGTGCGCGGCCTATCTTGAGTTCGTCACAGAACGAACACAGATAAGCGATTATACGTTTTCAGTAGCAGAGTGCCTTGTTGATATCCAAGATGGTTACAAAAACAATGGCGGCCATCGATTAAAGCCACCCCATCCAGAAAGATGTAGCCGCTCACAAAATACTTGCAGGACTCAAGATACGCTGCGCACACAATAAATACCATAATCGGCCGGCTCGCTGAACGTACTCCCGTCACTTGGCAACGTAGCTTGGCTACACGAGGGGGAATTCGTCCACCAACCAACCCATCCGCCCCCCACCACTCCCCCGCCGCGACCCAAGAAAATTTCCTTGTAGGTCAGGATGGTGGTCCTAATTAAGGAACAATGACACCCGTCTTCAGATACCGCTATTTTGTTCTTACATAATTATCAGGACATCCTGAAAGAAAAAGAATTGAAACTATTTCAATTATAGTGTTGACATCACAACATCACATTCGTCGTAGCACGTATTTTAAACAAAAGGCTGATGATTCAATTCTACGTTTAGGTCGCAGATTAACGTGTTACCATGCTACCATGACATCCTACGCAGCGGTATTGCTGGCGCGCACACAGTCTGTGGAATAAAACCTGGACGATTCATTTCTGCACCGTATTCATGCTCTCTATCGAACTGTCGACACGACGGAAACAACGAGTATTGATCACCACCAAGCATAGGAAATGCTCGTGTCTTTGCATGTTATATGTACTACCTAATGGTGAAATTCAAGTCTTATGTAATTATTTCTGAAAATCATGAATCATTGGGTTGTTTTGTTTTATTGGAGGGAAAGAGGGTTTAGACCACACCGTATGAAGCTAATATTTCAGCTGCCGAAACACTTTGTTTGTTTGATCATTCCTCATTCTTTTGTGAAATGTCGCTAGTTGAATTTTGTGTTGGAGTTTGTTGTATTTCATTCTGTCTACTTTAGTTATTAAAGGCCGAATCCCTCTTCTTCTTTTTCTTTCTAGTTCTTCAACTGCTGGAAGAAATCCGTAAGTTATTGAAAGCAATCATGAAGAAAGTGACTACGTCATTATCAACCAGAACAAAAATCATAATAAGGTTTTCATCGATAATATTGTAAGACTGTTGTGTGTTCCATTCATTCTTTTCAGTTTTTGGATGAAATACAAGATTGTGCCCAAACCATCGAAAAAAAAGAAGACGCCAAGGACGATGGAAAGGTATGATAATATGTGGATGCCTGCAACAAGGACAATGGGGTCTCAAACACTTAATTATTAATAAACAAAAACGGAACGTTAAATGTTTACAGTAAGGGTCTAGGTATAAAATTTTGTAAGAGGCTGGTAAGCATT
>JAHWFP010108315.1:67309-84436 GCA_023313725.1 Lithobius niger
GTTTCCAGCATAACTTACGCCAGTCTAGCAGGTTCAGGGAAACGTTTCAGCTGCTGTTAGAAGAACAGCCAATAGCGTCATTTACGACTTACTTGATGTTCCTGGCATAACTTACACCGGTATAGTTGGTTAACGGAAACGTTTAACCTGCTGTTAGAAGAACAGCCAATGGTGTCATTCACGACTTACTTTATGTTCCTGGCATAACTTACGCTGGTCTAGTAGGTTCAGGGAAACGTTTAAACTGATGTTAGGATAACAGCCAATGGCGTCATTCACGACTTACTTTATGTACCCGGCATAACTTACACCGGTATAGTTGGTTAACGGAAACGTTTAAGCTGCTGTTAGAAGAACAGCCAATGGTGTCATTCACGACTTACTTTATGTTCCTGGCATAACTTACGCTGGTCTAGTAGGTTCAGGGAAACGTTTAAACTGATGTTAGGATAACAGCCGATGGTATCATTCACGACTTACTCTATGTTCCCCGCATAACTTACGCCGGTCTAGAAGGTTCAGGGAAGCGTTAAAGCTGCTGTTAGAAGAACAACCAATGGAGTCAAAAACGTTTAAGCTGCTTTTGGAAGAATAGCTAGCTAATGGAGTCATTCACGACTTGCTAGAAGTTTCCAGCATAAATAATGCCGGTCTCGTAAAACGTTTCAGCTGCTGTTGGAAGAACAGCCAGTGGAGTCATTACGACCCATTAGAAGTTCACAGCATAACCTACGCCGGTCTAGTATAGGTTCAGGAAACGTTATGCTGCTGTTGGAAGAACAGCCAATGGTGTCATTCAGATGACTTACTAGAAGTTCCCGGCGTAACTTACGCCTGTCTAGTAAGTTCTGGGTCGTTTTTAAGACACTGTTTGAAGAACTGCTTTGCTGTTGCTTTGTTTGTTCGTTGTTTATTACGATTCCCAGAAGATGCTAATTTTGCTTTATATTTAACTCGCGGAAGTTCTTTCAATTCACTACGGGTAGGCGGAGCCTGCTTAATGTGGTTGAATCAATTAGAAACCTTCAAACAAACGTAGAGCGAGTTTCACCAATTATTACAGCCCTAAGTTACATCCCCCCCCCCCCCAAAAAAAAAAAAAACAACCTTGATGGTAAGCAATCTGTGTCAAGAACGTAATTTTCCTACACATTCCCTGCAGACTCTTCAATAAAATCCCTGAAAACTTGTTAACGTTAAGTAAAATAAAGGTAATTAAAACGAATTAGGCAGTCATTTTCTGAATCACGAAGTCTGTTACACAAAACTTGAGTTGATCAAATTCTGTTACAAAGTATTATAATTAATTATGCATTAACTTTCGTATTTATATGGTTCTTTTGTTAATGTAGTTTTTTCTGTGTACGTAAACTGACATACTACGGTAGACATTCAGTACTAATGTTATATTAGTATTAGTTGATCTAGTGATATGACCTTTTTTAATACATCAGTAACTTTGACTGCAATGCTAGCAACTATTACTCTACCTCATCTGGGTTCGTAGGATAGTTAGTACACGACTGGTCCACTTGGATGCGGATTCTTCCTTAAATAATAACGCTAGAAGGAGAGGAGGCTGGCTACGGTCCTTACAGTCCTATTATCTCATTCTCAATTAACATGACTAAGAAAGACAAAAGGAACTGGAGCAAGTTATATTTAGTTTCGTTCGAGTGAGCTCTAATCTTTTTTTTGTTTTGTTTGTGTGCCCTTAGAGCTGTAAATTCCATGTGGGTCCGAACTCCAATGCTTTTTTTCTAAACAGCGAATCCGTATTTTCTTCAATTGTGATTTTGTTCTCTAAACCACTTCCACTCCAGATGTATCCCCAAAGGAGGATTTTTATAAAAATGTCATGTGTTTGTATGTTGGCAAAGCAATCCGATCTCACATCATTTTGGCCTCAGAGACCAAGCCCATAACAACTCAGCTGTACTTTGCTCGGTTCAATTGGCTTCCCATGGAACCTTAGTGAAACTCGCCCTTCGTTGCTGAACTTGGTGATTTTGCCTTCTTGTTTAGGCGTAAGTCCTGATGAGAAAGGGGCTTATGGTTAATTATTAAAATTCTATTTTAAAAGAAATCAGTTATCCATTAAATTTTGTTTAATTATACATTTAATTTTATTGCAACTTTTCCAGATAACGCCTGCTCCAGAAGAGAACGTAATAGAAGATAAACATCAAGAATTCCTTAAGACCATGGCAGCTAATGAGGTAGGCGAATCCGATATTTACCGGTATTAATTTCAAGTGGGGGGTGTACGCAACATTAATTTTCTAAACCCTCGGCCATAATTTTCTGAGTGTGAGGCAATAAATTCTTAAAAAGTAATAAAAGGCACATAAAATGGGTGCACGTGGGTGCACGGGTAGCTGCATTGGGGCGTCAGATTCGGTAGGTGTCCTGGTCCCAATGTACATCTCTTCGTACAGACCCGGGTTCAATCCTGGGAAGGGAAGTGTATATGTACGGGTCTTTCTCCGGTTGTTTCCCGCCCGTTGCACGAGGGTTTCCTCTGGGTACTCCGGTTTTCTCCCTCATGCGGCAAAAAACAACTATTCCTGATGGTGGTAAAACCTTCCACTTAACATCTGCCGCTTGGGCCTAATAACAAGCTATTAGCTTATTGGCCGACACCTATTATTATTTATTATTATTTATTAAAATGATCTAAAAAAGTGAGTAAAAGATATGTAGTTACGTAGGGATGATTTATAAATAATAGCTCCGCAAAGAAGCCCCAAAATCTGATAACTGAGGGGCACAAATGACAATCTCCAACAGCCGAAATTTTTACCTTGTATTCCTTAGTTACAATTTTCGACGTTGAAGGTATAATGCTCACTGATTCATGACAATGCATACATCAAACGTCTGCCAGCAGTAATTAAAGCAGCGATGCGCATGATTCCACTCGTATCGGGTGAATCTGAGTCAATTATGTACTTTCAGCTTTAATTCTCCTAAACTGGATTTTTTTTACCCTCAGTTTGGATCCGATGGAAGCTAATCTTTTGACCACCATTGTTACCAGACGTTATCAATGTTACCAACGTTACCAAGCCTCCACCAATGTTACCAAAGTGGAGGGTTGGCTTCGATGACAGTTATAAAGTTTTTGTGAAAAAAGGACATGGGATTTAAGATAAAACCAACAATGGTGACAGTTTCGGGACCCCATATTGCAACCTGTCAACAGACCGTATGACTTGAAAAAAATCAAGAAGCAATTTTTATCCATGCACTAAGGATCCGACGAATATTCGAAAATTCGTTCGTTAAGAGCGTATTCGAATAGGATATATTCCATTCGAATATTCGCAAAAAAAATTATGTCATTTTACGTTTTGTTTTTATCTGTGAATTGGTTTTTAAGTTTTCCTTTCGACTTTTCGGATCCCAGTCAGTCCGCACGATGCATTCTTTCTTTCTCCCTTCCCTCCAACCAATCTGTAATGGAAATTATACCTTCGTTTGGATTGTTCACTTGCAAGTGGAGGGAGAGGAGGGGTGCGGTGGTGTTATGGATGGGCGCTGCAGTTTTCCCTAAAATATTCCCAAGAACTAAAGAAAATGGAGTAGTCAACCAAGGTCATGGGAAGGAACCATTTGATTGATCACGTCAACGATTTCAATGTCGTACGCGAAAGGGAACAATCCACAGTACGGAGTGAATTACAGTCATTTTCGTACTGTAGTTGGCAATTCATAATTTCTTTTTGGGTGGGGGGGGGGACATATATGTTACGTATGCCTTACAAGTTGCATTACCTAGTATATTAAATGAAACGTGTGGTTATACCTACGTATGCCTTAAGTTGCCAATATAAATAAAATTTTGCTAAATAAAACTTATGTATTTAATGAAAAACAGAAGTTTTTTCGTGGGAGGGAGGGGGTCAGGCCTAAGCATGCAAAAAAAAAATTTTTTTTTGAACGAATATTCGAATATTCGTATATTATTTTGGTGAATATTCGAATATGACTTTTCCCTATTTGTCCGACCCCTACTATGCACTATGTTCAAAGCTTACGTGATCGTCCATGCACGAAAAGATAAACAACAGGAAAAAATAATGACTGGCCAAAAAGAATCAAACGGATGTGGGGATGAGGAAACAAAAGGACGGGAGAAAACGTACAAAGAAAAAAAAAACAGGGAGGTTAGTAACGGTGAAGAAACAGGAAAAACATTTTAAATAAGACCAAAAAATGAGTAAAGGACGCAGGAGGGAAGTGATGAAAGGTAGATATTTTTTTTTTATTTTCTCCGTTCCCTCCTTCACCCCATCCACTTTTCCATAACATTTTCAGTGTAATTTTTTTTTTTTTTTTGGGGGGGGGGTCTTTGCCTCGTCACTGTTTTTTTCCTTCGTTCTCCCCCACTCGTTAGAGCTGTTGTGTTGCCCATTTGTTCGTGATGATTTTTTAAAACCTGGAATTTGGATCACACGACCTTTGGACTTCTTCCTGTTTCTGATGTTTTTAGGTGGTGGTATCCAGTGATGGGATGCACTAACGGTATATCGTCATGATATTTTTATGATGTTTTAATGATCTTCAGTTTGAACTAAAACTATTTAACTGTAAATAAAGACAAGCATCCACTCATTGATATATAACTGACCATGAATTGCCTTCTTCACGATCAGTTTTTACCTTTACCCTACAATCTCCTCCAATAACCAATGAGTAGTGAAACGCATTTCTAATATATCTAGCACTCCTTATTTTTTATCTTTTGGCTCACTTGACTAGACTAGATGGCGAAACGCGTACTTAATTCTAAAATAGTATTAATGAGGATTATTGGATTGTATGAAGACAATCCATTCAATGCCCGATTCCTTAAATTTCGTACTCACTGCTGAATTCTGAAATAAAACTGTATTCCATGTAACTCTAATTCCTGTGGGCAAAATAGGATCTGATGAGGATCGAGTTGAAACATTTTCCGAATTTTTTTCATAGTGGAACGAGTACGCCAAATGTCAGTAACAAGTTAAAGTGATCAGCAGGTCACATGATTCGAAGTCGTTAGTAGGTTTACGAGAATCAGTTAGTGATCTTCACCCCTTGTTTTCATGAGCTCCTGTGTAAACCTGGTTCGGGAATTTCTATCCAAAACTTCGTAAACCAGCCGGTGTTCGCTTGCGCTTCTTCGCATCAATAATTCGTTAAATTCTTTACAGGCTGTTGCTGGAAAGCTTTGTGATGCAGCCACTGAGTGCTATGGTAAAGGCAAAGAAGTAAGTATGATAAAATGAAATTATCTGATATTTGTTACTAGTTTTGTGTCAGATTGCATTCCACGAACACGATTAGGTAAATAAGCAGCCTTATTCACCAGTTTAGTTTTTCTATACGGTTCGGTAATTCGACATGCGATTCCATGTATTCCTTTTCCTGGAAGAGATTTAGCGCTGCAGGAAAAATAACTTGCAGGGGCTGGGAGTTTAGATTCCACCATGTAACGCAGGCTTTTATTCCTAGTTGCAAGAGGTACTCATTGTTGCAGTGCTAAATCGGACCGAGGAAAGGATATGCATGGATTTCCTATGCGTTTGTTGAAAAACGGTCAAAATCCATCAATTACAGCGGACTTGCAAACTCAAGAAACCAATTTGGAATTAATATGGTATTTCTCCTCATACAACCCCCTACTCCCCCAACTTTGGCTGAAACCTACTAATTGTAAACATCCACGTTCTCCTTACATGTCTTCCAGCGCCCGATTTTTGCCATTCCTCAGCAATAGGAAATTCCAATTTAAATCCATTCTTGTACTCTGTCGTGGACTACTTACATGGAAATTCGTCGTTTTATCGTTGTTGTCATACTGTGAATAAGTTATGCGCCGTGCTGTAATCTGAAAAGACCACAGGATTACCAGGCACACTCAATCAATGTTTTAATTTATCCCATGAAAATAATGTTTCTTGCAAGCGTCACCATCTTAGTTATATTACATAGATCCTATGCTTTGACCAGTCAGAAAACGTACCACAATTCGCTATCAACGAAACCCAGATGAAGATCATATTCGATTAACCACCGCAGGTAATTGGGTTCAGGTCATAACGCCGGGCGAAGCATGGCAGTAAGCTATGGCAATGACCGCAACCCCAGTGGTTTATACCTTTGTGAGGCAGGAACGAAAACAATATACTGCACTAATTCATTAAAAAAAATCGATGTTAGGTGAAGGAATCATCAATACCAGTGACGCCACAAGGAAAAATGTCCGGAGGGGGTCCAACAAAGCCAGCTATAGGAAATTGTTAGCTCCCCAGCAGGAACTGGGGAAGAGCCCTGGAAGCTGAAGCATTGTAATGTAGATCATTGTCGTATCGGGTTTTTGACATCTTCTCTTTCCCCATATTCTCGAAGAATTTATTTTGCATTACTGCACAATCATTTAGCATTCGTTTACTATCACTCGTTTATAAATAACATTTACTCAGCTTAACGTAGAGCCAAATAAAAAAAAAACATTTTTGTTGTAATTCGCTTGGATTTCGGGGGATGGGCAGCCTCCTTCCCTGCACCACTCATCAGTAATGTGCATTTATGTGCAGATATGGCCTGCCTCTTTCTCTATCTTCAAACCTTGTATAGACGTCTCTCCAGGAATCTTTGACCGCGTACCTCTAACGAATCAGAATTTCATGAAACCTTTTCTCAGACTGAACAATACATACAGTTGGAAACTCGTTGAGATATACACGTACATGATTTGTCAAATCGTCACATCTATCAATCAACGACAGCACTTTGACGAGGGTGTAACCTGATTTTTTTTCGGGAAAGAGGTTCTTCACCACTATTATCATATTAAAAAGTATTTAATGAATAAAGAAAGAAATCACAAGGTAAAGGGTAAACGAAGCAAACAGTCTGCATTAAAGACTGGCCTTGTGAGGATACACGATACACTAATCTGAGAAAGAAAGAAAAGACAACTGCACCGACTGGGTCTCGAACCCAGGACTACCCGTTTACTAGCCAGGCGCTCTAACCACTGCGCTACCGGGGTGGGTACTGGCTACAGGCTCCAGCCGAGTGGTTAGAACGCCCGGCTAGTAAACGGGAGGTCCTGGGTTCGAGTTCCAGTCCGGGCAGTTGTCTTTTCTTTCTTTCTCAGACTAGTGTATTGCGTATCCTCACAAGGACAGTCTTTAGTGCAGACTGTTTGCTTCGTTTAGTATTTAATGAATTTATTTCCCGACGATTTCTTAACAATAAATTTAACAAAAAAACCAGTGAAAGGGGTGTAGTTGCACCATTCGCATCATTTTGGATTCACTGCTGATGTGTATCACAAACAATATCCTAATACCCGAATCAATAATACGGTACTAACATAAATTAGACAAGTTCGAATTTGAAATGCACCAAAGGCAAAGCTTTGAAAGAAAAATCATCATTTACAACGAGTTGGCCTGTATCATGGCAGGCAAATATTTTCACCTCATTGTTACGCTACTCGCCGAGTAAACTAATTCCGTCAAACAAAGCGCAAGGATGACGTAAGAAGAGAGTGAAAGGAATTTCGTCATTTGCATGCCATTCACGTCATACACCTCGTGACAGGAGTGGTTGTGTATGAAACACATACAGCAGTACATTAAACATATCGTAACTCAAGCAATCATTAAAGTAAAAGCAACTCACGTAACTTAAATTGTTACATTACAAACTCAAAGGGATGGAGTCTAATTTCACTTTTATTTGATGATTCACTGAATGCATTTATTTTCATATTGAAACAGAAATAAAGAGAACCATTACGGGTTTTCATTTCACATGGGTGATGAAAACTCCCATGTGGTTCATTTGGTCGATATTGTCTGTTGTTATAGGAAGGTGATGACCTACAGTGACATGGTTATCACTTAAGAACTTACGGAATTATCTCAAAAGTTAGCCTGACCAAAATCAGTACAAAAAAATCGAAAATGAAACTCCAGAACCTTTCCAGATTTCTTGTTTTCGATAACGCATGCCGCAGCTAAGGTTACCCCACACACGAAGCTGTCTAGAATTATGCAAGTATAGCATGTTATTATGAATATAGAGCAGTATTGAAGTACCAGCTCGATTAGCGCTCTTTACATCCTTGGCAACGTCGTGGTATAAAGTGAAATACAAGAAGTTATATTGAAAAATACCACAAATTCGAACAAAGCATTACTGTTTCGAAAATTGCAACATTTAAAACGGTTTTGTTGAGCAAATCTCTGATTCCAGTGCACATACTACATTATTCAAATTTTCCACTATAGTCCATATTGTTAGTCCAAAAACATTTCATTTCCGGCAACAAGCTACATATTGTACATGGAAGCTGTTCACATGTTGTAGTTTGCAAATCCGCCGGGAGACACTCCCGGAAGTGACACACATAGCCGTGATGACGTCATCAAAATGGCCACCATGTGATGTACTAAATCTCTATTATCTCCGGAAATAATTGTTCAATCCTATCGTGCGACCTATTGTTGGAAAGATAATTTAATTTGCCAAAAGAAATTCCGGATCAATATATGCCATAAGTCTGTTAGTTTTGTTTAATCTGAAGAAAAACTTAATTTGTCTGCTGTGCGATATACTAATTCCCAATTATCTCTGGAACTAATCAATCAATCTTTTCGTGCGACCTTTCGTTGGAAAGGTAATTTAATTTTCTAAAAGAAATGCCAGAACAATGTACGCCGTAAATCTATTAGTTTCTACGTAATTTGAAGGAAAGCACATTATGACGTCCTCAAAATGGAGACCATGCAATATACTAAATCTCGTGTATCTCCGGAACTAATTTATCAATCTTATCTTGCGACCTATCGTTGGAAAGATAATTTAATCTTCTAAAGGAAATGCCTGGACAATGTATCCCGTAAATAATTTAGTTTTTGTTTAATATGAAGGAAAATGTAACGTGTATGTAATAATTGTCGCTAATAATTACCCCAGCAGTTGTCATCCATCCCAGAATATCAATTCAGCTGATTTTTGTTGCCTCCCCTTTAACGGCTGCCTGAATTGTCAAGTTATCACCCTGATTCTGATAACCTCATTCTGCAGATTATGATGGCCTGCGATGCTAACCTTGTGTGCGTACCTACTTTGTTTTACGTACGATCCGCTGATGACTTGAGAATGTTGTCTGCCCTTCCTGGTGTTGCAACAAAGGCTTGAATAAAGTTTTCATTCTAGCCACTACCTGCTAACTCACAACCAATCTTTGAAATTACAGTCATTTCTATGTGCAGTTTTATGATGGTTGATTGGCCTTAAGCTGGTGTCTGTGATGAATTGATCCTCTGAAGAATACTTATCATAATGTTCATGGCACGGCGAACCATGGATGAGGAATTCACATCATATACTGGGAGCAGAATTGATGTGCATTTACCTATCAAACCTTCATGGATGTTTAGACTGGAATGGAAGGCTACCCAAGATAACACTTTACCTTCGTGGTCAGCCTTGCTTCTGGTGGATAAGACCAATCCATCATTTCCACAGGTGTATCAATGGTTTTTTCTTCGACCATTGGTAACGTGCACCACATGAACGTTTGGTCGTATGAGGAAGACTTGTGGAGGACTCGGGCAAGCCTATTTTGCTTTATTATTTGATTGTCCTAGGTTGAGACTGGTTGTCAAAGACATACCTACTGGTGGGTGAAAGATGAGACATGCCTGTTACATGGAATGAGTTCGCCGATGTACTCAAGGCTGTGTTATGTTCTATATTATCAATTGCGTGCAGCACAAGTGAATACATTATAGATAAAAAAAAAAAAAAACGCAGAATAAAGCCAACTTAAATTACACATATAAAGTGGCAATAATTATGTGTAGATTTTGTTATTCTTCAAATTAAACAAAAGAGACAATTTTTTTAACAACTTCAATTATCTTTCCAACGATAGGTTACACCATAAGATTGATCTATTAGTTCCAAGATACACGAGGTTTAGTATATCGCATGGTGGCAATTTTGAGGACGTCATAAGGTTTTCCTTCAAGTTACGCAGAAACTAATAAATTTACGGCATACATTGTTCAGGTATTTCTTTTAGCAAATTAAATTATCTTTCCAACAATAGGTCACACGTTAGGATTGATCGAATAGTTCCGGAGATAATAGAGATTTAGTACATCGCGTGGTGGCCATTTTAATGACGTCATAACGGATTACGTCGTCACTTCCGGGAGTGTCTCCCGGTGGATTTGCAGTGTGTGTACAGCTTCCATGTGCAATATGCAGCTTGTTGCCGGAACTGAAATGTTTTGGCACTTTTTTGTCGCTAACAGCACGTACTACTATGAATTGCTTGGTATAGGGCTCGTAGCGCTCTTTATGGTGCAGAAATAGTGTGCGATTATGGCGAGCGTTACCACAGTTTTACTTTTAGAAATAAAAAGAAAATCATTACCAATCCGTACGAGTTAGTTGCCTATGCTAAATTGTGCCAACTTGTCTTCAACCTGTGTTACTCCAACGTGTGTGAACTCAAGCACTCATTAAAGTCAAAGCAACTCATGTGACTTAAATTAATAGATTACAAACTCAAAGGGACGGCGTCTAATTTCACTTTTATTTGATGATTCATTGAATGCATTTATTTTCAGATTGAGGCCTTTTCTTTGTGTTTCATGGAAAAGCTACAACCAGTAAGTAAAGTTCCAGAACTATTCCAGGACACTTTTAATCGATAGGATGTATCATATTTTTTTTTTGGGGGGGGGGGGGGTTGTCTGTGTGTTAAATAAGTTGTCAGCTGCAAATTTCTTTAGGATTATTGACGAACTTCTCAAATTGGTTCTTTTCGTGAATTAAGCGCAATGTTGAATCATTTGAAAGAATAATCCTACGCTCTAAAATGTTAATCCTATCCGAATAAATTAAATTAAAAATACCCGGGTTTTTTTTATAGTTGTGTAATTCATATTTTTTCCCTCAAAGTATGCCGTTTGCGCTTATTTGACTTAGTTGACTTTGAACAGCCAAAGTTCAAAGCAACGACAGTATGCAGCTCTCATCAATACGATGTTTGTGTGTTTCTCCCTCTTCTACTAATCTTAAAAAAATAAAATAAAAATAAAATAAGGTGTAACAAGTTGCCCTCCTTAAAGGCCACGAAAGCCCACAAGCACATGAAATAAACCATATTTAATTTTATGAAAGTAAACTTCTTTCCTTGGTCACAATGACACCTTTGAAACAACAAATAAAAACGCATGACAAAGTAGAATCACTTACTGGTGATCAACCAACTTGGAAAATCGCCAATATTGCCAGTATCGTTAAGTATACTACCATTTCAGTGGTGGTAGCAGGTATGTAAGGGCTCATCACTCATCACTGTATGTTTAAATTTAAAAAAAAAAATTAAAAGCGATTTTTCAAGATGGTGGATCCCCAGTAGGGGATTCCACTTTGCCACGCGTTTTTATTTGTTGTTTTAAATGTTTAATTTTGACCAAGGAAAAGAAGTTTACTTTCCGAAAATTAAATCTGGATCAGTTCATGTGCTTGTGAGTTTTCCTGGCCTTTCAGAAGTGCAATTTGTTTCATTTTGCAACTTAGCCACAAAACAGTTGAAGAACAATGGAGTATTGACACTGTATTCCATCAGCAATCTAGTTCTGAAAGCCTGTTTGTAAAGAGCAGCGTCAAGTGACGTCATTTTGGCCACGAGATACCATTTGGAGGTCATAGCTGCAAGGTGCACTAGATTAAAATGTAAGGGAAAAAACGGCATTTCTAGTCAAGACAGTGTTTTGAGAGAGGATTTCTTAGGCTTAAAAAACGTTGCTTTCTCCAACAACAAATATCGCGCGTTAAAGCTTAAGAAATCCAGTCTAATAGCATTGGCTTTAGTAAGACGACCTTCTTTTCACCCTCCAGTGCTCCTTGCAGCTAACCCAGTTGCTGGCTCCACCATAGAGTTATACACAATACTGCTACGTTGTGTCACTGCCTATTGGAATTCAAACTATAGACTTTCTTCATTTCAAATCTTCGGCCTGATTCTAGCCAAAATTGTTTAAGTGATGTGGGAAGGGAGGGAAGAGAAACATTTTTGTAACACGAGCATTAGCTGCCCTAATCGAATATATTGTATTTTAGATTACCTATTTTATTTCTTTAATCTGACCAAATCTTTCATTTTGTGACAAACAAGAGAGAAATAATTTTCTAAACATGTCTCCACAGTAAATTTTTACGTTGGAAGTGATAAGAAACAATAGTGTCCAAGATGGCCAACAATGGGTTGTTGATAATATTTGCTCAATTGGTCAATTTACCCCGAGATCAATTATATCCCCGGCCAAAATCCCCCAGTTGGCAAAATCCCCCCGAAAAATAACATTTTTGCTGAAAAAAAAAAACTAGCAACAAAATGTCTATATTTATATTTATATTAATATTTATATTTATATTTATATTTATATTTATATTCATACAAAAACCGCTTCAAAATGAATTTTTTTTTTAATTCTATTCATCAAATTGCTTGTGCAAATCATACACGCACAGTCACTTACATACACAAAGTAAACAAAAACTTATTCAGCGGCTTCAGTCCAACAAATCTAACTTCAAACTCAAAGATAACCCAACTCATTTGTTCTGTACTTCACTAAAACAGGACATAAACTAGGCTGTGGCCGGGGACATAAGCCACCGTGGGATATGGGCCTCTGGGAGATATTGGCCAGGGGGATAACGGCCTAGAACCGATTTAGAGGGTAACCATGGTCAGTGGTCACTATGGCGGCCACCAAAGCAAAAAGAGGATCGTTCACGTGCTGATTCCATCAAAGGTCGCCTTTAAGTGGACAGAATGCCGTTACGAATTTAACTGAACGCATAAGGGCTAAAGTTGGATTTGACTGACCCTGTTGTTTTTCATGTTATTCGTAATGTCAAGAGTACTAAGCTCCATTTAGCAAGACTATGTAGCTTTCAGACTTAGCATAATTTCACACCCTTTGACAGTGCAGTATTATACCATTTTCAATATTTAATTTGTGAGATTATGTACCATGTTTCACGTTTGCCTTGAAGCTTAAAAATATGGCCATTTTCTTTTCTTTCAGATTTGCAAGAATTCTCATGCGTAGAAATGAAAATGAAAAACTTCATGCCAGGTGTTAAAGTTTGTGAATGAGACTTAAGATAAGGTGTAAACAACCCTCAACGCTTGATAAAAGCTAAAATAAAGTGTCCTTTTCGAAATGGAGAGTGTGGTTTTTTTTTTAAATAAAGGTATCTCAGAATTTGCAGTAGATTATGAGTAGATTGATCTAGTAACAAGATGGTACAATAATAAACGCGAATCTGAAATGCCAACCTTTTATGTCTTTAAAGTTAAAATTAAAATCTTGAAAAAGAGAAAAAAAGTGAAATATATTAATTTTTTCATCAAGCTTTGGCTGTATTTATCTCGCGGTTACTAAACCATGCGCAATGGCTGTTTGCCGTGACGTCACCATGAGTTAGCCTATGACGAACGAGAACAACGGCTGTTTGGCCGTCTGATTGGACTAGCCCAGTCACGTGATACGCACGTCACAGCAAACAGCCATGGCGCGTGGGATAGAAAGCACCGAAACAGGGATACTAGAAACAAGAACAAGGCACGCATTTAAATAATAAGGGAGAGCCTTGTACCTATTACCTACATAAAATTTTGAAGATTATCTATGAAGCAGTTTTATTATGCTTTATCGTGCGTCTTTAATATTAGCTTGATAAGGTAGCGGAGTCATCTCCGAAACATTCTTGCTATTAGTTTATTTATATGTGTTAAACATGACGGAAAGCCATTAGGATCAAGATTGATTAAATAATACGGATGCAAACCTATTTACGTTGCCTTTTGGACGTGTACTTCAGACTGCCTGCGCGGGGAATCGAACCCACGACCTTTGAAATCAAAGACCGAGGTCTTACTGCTGAGCCATGAGCCATACCAACACGGTCTTATCCAGTATGACAAGGCAAAGTCCAGACCGTGTCAGTATGGCTCAGAGGTAGGACTTGGGCCTTTGATTTCAAAGGTCGTAGGTTATATTCCCGCTAAGGCAGTATGACATTTAAGTCCAAAAGGCAGCGTAAATAGGTTTGCATCCGTATTTATTTTTTATGTGCCTTTAAGATTCTTTTCAATAATCATGTTTGTTTATAGAGGCATTGCTTTATGCAAAAGTTTCCGCTGTGTGACTTTGTGAGTAAATCTGAGACTCGAATGTGTCTATTATATGGGAATTATTTTTGATTTTATGTAACTTAATTCAAAACAGTTTAAGGTACCAACCTGATATTACCACCGATCAAAAGCTCTTGAAGCAATGATTAAAATTGCATATGTGAACGTCAAAAATGGTCAGTTTTGGAAAGTTTATGAAAAAAAATACTTCCTAGAATATCCCTTTATTGCCCATTGTCTACAAAAGGAGACAATTTTATGTATTTTTTCCTAAATCCTGTATTGCACACACTGCTACCCTCATTGGCCCAGTGTGCACATATGAAGACAATATTACTTCTGAAAATTTGCACTAGATGGCAGCATCTCCCTAGGAATGTAAACAAAGAGGTCAAAATACAGGTCAGAGAAAGGTAGCCTGTATACCCGGGAACAATGGAAAGCGGCGTGGTCGAGATAAGAGATAAGATAAGGATGAGTCATATGTAGATAAGGATGAGCCACGTGAACCTGGAAGTATGATGATATGATTAACTAAAATGATACGGATAACTCACCTGATTACCAGTGGCCATTTTGAATTTACTTACCTGCGACGGCCATTTTTCTATTTATGGCAGCTATTTATTTACGAGCTTGGATGGTGGCCATCTTTGTTTGCAAATTTTTTTTTTTACTAGCTAAGGCAGTGGCCAGATTCGAACCAGGGTCCAAGCACTTATCTGATCAAGGAGGGGGATGACGCCTGGGGAAATGATAACCGAGAAAGCTTAATAGTAGGTCTTAAAGATAAGTGGTACAGAGGGGTGACCAAATGGGGGTATGACGTCACTAGCCTCTCTACAGGGCTCCAGTAAATAAATTTTAGTTTTTATTTTATTTTATGAGAAAAGCCAGGTGGCAAGGCCAACTTAAAGGGGTAGCAAGCCAAGGCATTAGGCAAAGCCAACTTAAAAGGGCAGCATGAAAACAAGTCTGGGCAAGCATATGAGGTAGGCAGCAAAGCCTAAGTGTAGGGGGGAAGCAAGCCAAGGCATTGAGGCAAAGCCAACTTAAAGGGCCAGCATGAAAACAAGTCTGGTCAGGCAGAGGAGGTAGACAGCAAAGCCTAAATGTCGGGGCCAGATAACTAGTGGGGTAAGGAGAATTAAAGGGCGTGCTAGCTAGTGTATTGACTGAAAGCAAAATTAAAGGGGGGGGGGCTAACCAGTGTATTGAGGGTAAGAGGGTGCAAGCCAAAGCATTGAGGCAGAGCAAAATTAAAGGGTGGGTGCTAACTAATGAATTTAACTTGTCTGTACAAGAGTTGTTCATCCATTTTGAAACCTACTCTTAGGTTTTACCATTTTTATTTTTTTCCATCTCAGTTTGCATTTTGTGCAGGCAAATTTAACTCAAGATCCTAAACTTTTTACTTTATTGAGTTTTCGTCAAGTTATCTATTTCCAAAAACATGCTATCTGATGGTGATTGTCAGCAAGAGGGGGAGATAAAGATTAGTCATTGGCTATTTTTGGACAGTATGCTATCTGATGTAGGGGTGAGTCATACTGTTGAGTGTCATCATGAGTCACAGGCTATTTTTGGTTTGCAATCTGATGGTGGGAGAAAGCCAGCAGTCAGGCTGTTGATTGTGGGATGTTCAATTTTTAAAATTGAATTTTGTAAAAACAACAAACTTTACAAACAATAAAAATACCAACAAGCCAGTTTATTGCAGAAATAGTTTTTAAATTGTCATAGCAAACATCCAGCCAAAGCTTAGCACAACTTGAAATTAAGAAAAATATAAAGAAGGGGGAGGGGGAGTAGGAAAAAAAATATTAGACCAATTCAGTCAAACCCCAACCCTATTACAAACTTGAAATTAAGAAACAATTATACAAATAAATATAAATAATAATAATTTTAAGAATAGGGAGGGGGAAGTTGACAAAATTAAACCAAGACAGACACTCAGTCAAGCCCAGCTCTGTTACAAACTTGAAATTAAGAACAATAAAATATATGGGAGGGGGGAGGGGGGAGTAGGAAAAAATGAATTATTAGACCAAGGCAAACATTCAGTCAAGCGCAGTTCTGTTACAAAGTTATATGTAAGAAAAACTATTAAAAAAATTTATATGTATGAGTCTATGTATTTATTTGGTAAATTTTACTGAGTTCATTTCTACTGTATCAGATAAAACTGGTCTTCCGTGGTGCTAATCAGTGTAGCTATTTTTAGCCCATGACTCACTGTCTTGAAGTCACGTGACTAACTCGGAGTCAACAGCCAATCAGATATCAAATAGGCCAGGCTCTCCTGTGCCTCTAACCAATCAGGTAGCAGCAAGTGCTGAGTCAGCAGCCAATCAGATAACAGCTAGGCTCTGGTCACTGTTGCTAGGGGCTATAAGCTATTTTTAGCCTATGACTCACCAGCCAATCACAGCTAGGCTCGGGTATAAAAGGCTAGGGGGAGCTGCGCAGCGCATTCAGTCCCTACTTTGCCAGCAAGCTAGTAGCACCTGTTCCAAGACCCTCTCCGACCAATTCCAACCCTTACGACCAACCGACCGACCAACGAACTTTTTACCCGGCTTCCCAACCACTGATCGACCACCAGCTGACCTTTGCCGACCGCCTGTTTGAACGTTTATCCGACTTTTGGCCAACTAGTTTTCCTAACCTATTCTGGTAAGTTGAATAATTTATTTTACTGTTCTAAGATTTATGAAAGGTTTTTTTTAACTGAAAGGATCTTTTCTTTTCTAGAAAAGAATTGTGTCAAGAAGAATTGTGCCTTAATTTTTATGAGCAAGTTTGGATAAAAAAAAAGCACAATCTTTTAAAGTGAACAACGTATTTTTAAGAAGAATAGTGCCTTTAATTTATCAGCAAGTTCGGATAAA